>SJXQ01002457.1:768465-784840 GCA_006408695.1 Aepyceros melampus | reverse complement strand
GGGGCGGGGGGTATGGGGGCGGCGAGGATTCTAAGTGTAATTTCTGAGCCATTGTTCTGTCTAGGGGCCCCTGCTGCAGGGAGTGGCCCCTGTGTGTTTGTATTTTAACCACTGCTTCGAGTCTCGATTTCACTTTTTTTATTTATCCAGTTACATCTCCTTATCTGTCGTCTAAATAAATAGCTTTCAAACAAGCAACTGGGTCATTAAAACCAGCTCAAAGGAAAGCAAAAAGCAACCCATCTTTGGGGGCTGAATTTTTTTTTTAAGTGCTATTTTTAAAGTAATCAAAAAGTGATGTAGCTTTATGTCTGACCGCCCGACATGGGCTCATTGCCACTAGAGCAAAGCGCACCTTGGAAAAAATGCACACAGGAGTGCATTTGACAGAATTCCCTTTGCCTTTCGGTACCTCGCCTTGACCCTCAGCCAAGACGGACCCTGGTTCTATTGGGCCGAGTTGGAAAGCTGGCCTGTCCATGCTAGAGGCTGGAAACGGAAAACACAGAAGGAGACTGCTGCACGTCACTGGGGGACAAGATTCCCTAGATCCAGAATGAAAATGTAGCAATGAGAAAAGGAGTCAGAGTGGACACAGAAAAGCAGGGAGGAGAGACGGAACCGAGGATACAAGGAAAGGATTAGAACAAAAAGCATTGGCAATGGGTATCTTGTGGTTACTGAAGAGGCCTCAGAGATAGGCCTTTTCTTCTCTTTTCTGAGAGAGCTTATCCTTTCTTGCAGCCAGTACTCAAATAGGAGCCCAGTATTGCAAGAAATGGATGGATGTTCTGGGCCAGGTCCTTCTAGAACAGGGGTCAACAAACCTTGTCTGTAAAGGTCCAGATAGTGAATACACTATTTTCAGTTTGGCAGGTTATATGGTTTTTGTTGCAGCTACTCAACTCAGCCTTTGTTGCCTGAAAGCAGAAACATACATAGACAACATGTAACAAATAGGCTTGGCTCCACTCCATTAAAATTTTATTTAACAAGCGCCCAACTGGATTTGGCTCTTGGGCCTGAGTTTGCTGACTGCTGTTCTGTGACTGGGCAAAAAAGTATGCATCCTCCATTTATATCAACTCATAGCTCTCCCTCAAAGCAACCTGAGGCCAGAGATAAAGAGGCTATATTTATCTACTCAAAAATGATTTGTTCCACAGAATGCCCTTACCCAAAGCCCAGCTAGTGTTTATATAACCTAAATCCAGTCTCACTGCTGCCAGGACAGGGTGCCAGAGCGTCGTTTTCCCAATCTTTCACGATGCATGTTGGAAAGAAACCATCTGTTTGGGGGAGGGGTACGAAAGGCTGGGAGAAGCACCTAGAAAGAGCTGGAGTTGCAGAAAACAGAGGAGATCTGCTTGATCCAGCTCTGCCCTCGGAGAGAGGAGGACCGGGGTGTCAGACTCTGCCATGGCAACTGAACGTAAACCATGGCTGTCTGAAGCCACACAGCACGTGGACTGTTTTCCTTACATCACTCAAAAGCTGAAGCAATAACATTCTCTCGCGTTGCTGGGTCAGCTGCTCATTTGTTCGCCCGCTTCTGGGCCGGGTGGGTGAAAGGCATCACTTTTATATTTTCCTCAGTGTAAATGTTTTACGTGTTCGCTACCGACACCCCATGTGTTGCTTCTGTTGTAAATATTTGTCATTTGTATTTATTATCTCGGTGTTTTCCCCCGAGACATAAAATTGCTTCCTATGTTGATTTGAACCCCCTCATTGATCGCTATTGTATATTTTTTCATGCCGCTGCTTTGTTTCTTCTCAAAAGTCAGGTAGAAATCCTTGCATTCTAGTTCCTAAAGTTTTGAAGCCTACAGTAGTATTTATTGCTGAGATTCTTTATCTCAAAACTGGGGAAAATCCAAATTCCTGTAAGCATGGACAGAGGCATTTGTACAGTCCAAAATGTAAGCAAAGTTGTCCTTAAAAATAGACCCTCCACTTGGGGCTTCGTACTTCATACAAATTTACTCCTGAGCCTTCCTTTGAGGAAGGATGTGGATTTCCAAATAAAGATATGATGTTTATTTTGAGCCCTGCATCTTAACAAGAGATCCGAACACCTCTCCTTTGTATCAATAAATAGCCCTGTTATTCTGAAATGAGAGGCCTTAGTAGAGTGAAATGCTGACACTCAAAACTAAATAAATAGAAAATGCTAGCCCAGAGCTGTAGCTGTACTTTCACACACAGACACACACACACAGAAATTTCAGCTCTAACCTAGGAAAAGGCTTCGTTTAGAACAACATGGACAAACAACGCTTCCAGGGCCCGTTTCCTAACGAAGAGCAACCCTCCTGTGATCTCAGCATCAGCACCACATGGGCTTGCTAAGTTATAAGATCTGTTTCTGTTACGGATTTAGGCAGCAGGATCTGTACTTTGTCACACTGCATTATCTTTCTCCAAGACTTAATAAAGGTTTTAAATAACTGACTTCCTCTTGAGTAGCATTTTTGTCTG
The DNA here is from genome assembly GCA_006408695.1 of Aepyceros melampus. NCBI lineage: Eukaryota > Metazoa > Chordata > Mammalia > Artiodactyla > Bovidae > Aepyceros > Aepyceros melampus. Next base: position 782,359 of record SJXQ01002457.1, on the reverse strand, counting down.
AGAGAGCTTTGGGTGGGCCAAGGGGATGGCTGTGAGCAAGAGGGCTTTGAGTCCATTAAATGCTGGATGTTCAGATATCTACAAGACAGAAACGGGCTCATAGGCATAGAGAACAGAGGCATGGCTGCCAAAGGGGAGGGGGCTGGGAGGATTGGGGGTTTAGGACTAGAGGCGAACTGTTACATGTGGGATGGATCAACAAGGCCCCAGGACTTCCCTGGTGGCCTTGTGGTTAAGATTCTGGGCTTTCATTGTGGTGGTCCAGGTTCAATTCCTGGTTGGAGAAGATCTCACAAGCCACATGGTGTAACCAAAAGAAAAACAAGAAGGACCTACTGTATAGCACAGGGAACTCTCTTCAATGTCCTGTGATAAGCCGTGATGGAAAATAATGTGAAAAAGAATATATACGTGTGTGTGTGTGTGTGTATACATATATAATTGAGTCACTTTGCTATACAGCAAAAGATAATACAAGATTGTAAATAAATCATGTCAGTTTAAAAAATTTATTGGTGAATGCTCACTTTACAGGGAGAGGAACTCAGGGAAGACGACTACTCTGGGCTTTTCTTCCCCCACAAGGACTCTGTCCAAAACCCTGCCTGACCACCCAAAGAGGAGGCTGAGCTTCTGTGGCCAGCCTGAAAGCACCAACCCCAGGGCCATCAGGGTGGTCCTCACAGCTCCTTCCGGAATGCACAGACCTTGGAGTCAGCTACCCTTTCTTGCAGATGGGGCCTACAGAGGATGCCACCAGCATAATTAAGTCTTGGCCAGAAAACAGCTCAGGGGCCAGGGGCTCTGCACAGGCAGGGAAGCCTCCTCCTCACCTCTCCCTTCCTCAGCACTACTGGAGAGCTCGAGTCCCTGATTTATTTTTGCAGGTGAAGAAACCAAGGTATAGGAAAGTAAAGCATCTTCTCCCAAACCATGGGACTAGTGGCAGGGCTGGGGGTGGGAGACATCTGAACTCGAACCCAGATCTGTGACTCTTAAGTCCACATGCTTTCCCCTACTTCAGGCCCAGATTCTTCACATACGATTTATTTTTAATTTAAACCAATCAGTACGATTCTATTTTACACAGGGCTTAAAGAAAGAATAATTATACTCTTATATTTATAGCACCAGGCCTCCAAGGAATTCTGCTTTAGAATGGAAAGGAAAATTGATGCTCTCACCTTTCCTCTCTGCAAAGACTCAGATTTTAGTTCAGATTAAGGGAGGGGAGGAAAATCATGGCGTCTGATCGCTTTTCAGTGCATATGAGTAATTTTTTTTTAAGATGCTTCTTAAGCGTTCCTAAGGAAAGCCTTTGGGGAGTGGCTGGCTGGAGTGACCGTGCAGGCTGAGTTTTCTCCACTAAACCCACCCGATCGCCAGCCCTGCCCTGAGTCGTCAGGCTTCGCTGAAATCTTCACCACCGCCATCACCCTCATCATGACAGCTGCAGTTCCCTGTGAATCTGTTACGTGGCCCCTGTGCTGCTTGGCGCTTTACAGATATCATTTCTGAGCTTCATTTTACATCTGAAAACATTGAAGCCCAAAGGCATCTTCATTTGCCTAGAGCCATCACAAGGCTAGCAAGCTCCAGAGGGTGGCAGGGCTCCGTCAGCATTGTCTTCATCTGTCGATTACCCCTGATGTGAAAATGTGGCTTAAATACACCCAGTGTTCAGAAGCGCAGCTACCTCCCTCCCCCCAATGCTCAGAACTGCTCCAGTCCACTGGTTCAGGAATGATGAGGCTGTGGGAGGGCTAGAAGATCTTCCAAATATGCTGGATTTAAGCAAAGTTTTCAAAGGAAGCTGGAGCTGTGGGTCCCACAATCTGGAGACAGAAATCTGAATTTATTCTAAAGTTGACAAAAAAGAAAGCCTCCTACTGAAGAGGGAACAAGTCTTGGCCAGAGAACAAGTTTCATGTGAAATTGTTCTGTGGAGTCAGAGAAAAGATCAATACAAGCCTAGGGCTAGGAGTCATATGAGGCTGCTATCGTAAGAAGTTCAGTTTTTATCACTCCCCAGAAAGAACATACAACTCAAAAGGCACTCCCTAAAGCCAACCTAAGCTGATGCATGAAATGGGCCCTGTTTAACTCAGCAGGATGAACCCTGCTGTCCCACAGGACCTGGGCATGTGCCCACTGCACCATTTAACATCAGGTCTGCCTGGGTGAGCTAAAGCCTGGGAGAGACAAGAGAAGCCCCTCCAGGAATTTTGATGTAGGTCAATTGTTCACAAGGTACAGAGGAGAACTGGCTAGCGCCATGTTCCACTGGAGAGTTTCCAGAGTTTTTTGTGGCTCTTAAAGCAAAGGAGCACCCACGTAAAAAGCAGTGGTACACGGACAAGGATGGGGACTGCCGGCTCACTCGCCCTCACAAGCCATGAAGAGCACTCAGCAGGGAAAGAGGGGCACCAAAGAGGGCTTTGTGCAGGGAAGACACCTAGGCCCCTGAAGTTTGTCTGATCGTTCTTTGCTGTGTTAGCAAACAACCCCAAAACTTAGTAGATTGAGACAACGATTTTATTTTGCTCACAATTTTGTGGGTCAGAAATTTAGAAAGGGCTCTGCTGGGTGGCTGGTCTCTTCCCTAGATGGCGTGAGCTGCCCTCCCAGATGGATGGACGTGCCCTTCAAGTATCAAGGTGACTACTCAGTGCTCCCAGCCCCTTCCCCCTCCCCCCTCTGCGCTTTCCCCATGTGACATCTCACCCCTGAGGCCTTGCAAAGTGTGGCCATTTCAGGGTGGTTAGTCTCCCTTCTTTCACGGTGACTGGCTTCCCCAAGAGAGGCTGGAGAATTTTAAAGCACACTCTGCACATATAAACTAGGGTTTGGACTTCATCCTTAGAAATGAATGTCACAAGGGCAGAGACTGTCACTTCTGCACACAATTTCATGTCCCTCCAGTGACCTTGCCATCACACAGCTAGAATGAATGAATGAATGAATGAAACCTCTTGTCCAAAAGGATGCCAAATTGTCAAATCAGATAAGTTTCTATTCACTTTAAATCATAAAGGAAATGTACCCTTGTGTCCTTGTAAGAAATACCAACACGTCCGTGAGTCAGTGGGTGGGTGTCAGAACTAAAGGTCACAGGGAAGTCTAATAATTTTGGAGTCAGGAGACAGAATATTAATCCAACCACTCATTGTCTTGCACCTGGTAAATCTTTATATTCTTTTTAAATAACAACTGAAAAAAGTCAGGACTGATCCCGAGATCCTGGCAAATCAGGTACACTTTCTCAGCTACAAAATAAGGAAACTGACAGCCACTCTATTTCTCTCACAAGGGGTAGTAAGGAGAAAATGACTGAAGCTATACGAAAGTGACAATACACAGGAGATGCTTTGAAGAGCATGGATGCCATCTCAACGGTGGGGATTACTTCTCCTGGCCATTTTGAAAGGCTTGTGTCTAAAGTCAAGAGCACAGAGAGGATGAGCCATCCCATCCTTTCCATTGTCCTGGTCTGAGGTCTCTTACAGCCAGGATAGAGGGTCAGCCCCACACGGTGGGCTAGGAGGGGACATTGAGGCTAGAGGTGGGCTTGAACCAGGCATGACGGGGCAGAGCCTAGCTAGATGGCTGAGAGCAGCCCCTGAGCCACTCCCCAGTGGCAGACTGGACTGGGGAGCCACCAACAGGCTGGGGAGAGAGGGCCTTCTTGCCAGACTCTCCTTCTGCAAACCTCAAGGCAAGGGACCCACAAAAAAGCCAGTTCATAAACTCCTTAATGAGAAAGGAAAGCAGAGACTGACAGAGATGAGGGAGGAAAGAGATTCAAGGCCAGAGTCCACTCCACTGGGTGCCAAGGTTCCTAAGAGTTTGACATTTGGAAAAGATCTGGCCTGGAGGAGCCAAGGATTCGGGACAGGACTCCTTCCGGCTCCCGGGACTGTCAAGAAGAGAAGGAGGGGGAGGAAAATGACTCAGCTGAAATAAAGAGAAATGTATTTTTAAAAAGGGAAACGATGAGAGGCACAAAGGAATGAGATGGAACCTCAAGACAGGGTCCAGATGCCTTCTCAGACGAAGTGGGGCCAATCTGCAAAACGCTAACAAGCTCACGAGGGCTTCCAGACCAAGAATAACACCTCGAAAATGAAGAGCATCTTCCAGGCTTGCCAGGCCCGACACCCTTGAAGCCCTCCAAGTCTGGAGTCCCCAGGGGCTGGTGCCTACCTCTGCAGGAGAAATGCTGGGGTTGACCCAGCAGCGCAGAAGCTCCTCCACAGTTTTGACTCTGAAGATGGGGCCAGTTTTTGCACAGAGGAGTTAGATAGAAACTCATTTCACGTTCAGGCTCACACTCACCCAGCAGGGCAAGGCTGGGAGGAGGGGCTGGGATGCCCTTCAACTCCTCCCTGGCTTCATTCCATACACCAAACCCTGGGGGGTGGGGGAGGCGTGGAAGCAGGCTCCCTCCCTGGAAGCTGATGCAACTCTCAACACTAACCCCCTACCCCCAACAGCCAAGGGCAGATGACCTTGATTGCAGAAGTGTCAATGGACACTGCAAAGAGATATGAGAATAAAGAGAAACTGCTGGTACTTCCATGGTGGGCCCGTGTTAGGGACTGGTTCCATCCTTAGTTTGGGGAAATAAGATCCCACAGGCCACGTGGTGTGGCCAAAGCAAAGGGGGGAGCAGGGTGGTCATTAAAAAAGAGAGAGAGCCGCTGACTGACAACTCTGCATCTCCATCCCCCAGATCACCCAGTGCTGGGTTCATGGTGGGGTACACCTCCCCCCAGCATGGAACACACATTTCTAGAAGAGGAGAAATTAGGAAGAAGAGGTCAGTTCAGCATGGCTGAAGAACCGTGAACCCCTCGCACAAGCCCATCAGGCCCATCCATCTCTCTGAATTGCTTGGCATTTACCCAGAGGCTCCTGTCACTGGGGAAACATCATGTGTCCTGGGAGGATGCAAAGCAGGGAGGCCAGCCTGCCGGGGAGCACAATGACACGCGCAGGGGAGAAGCCGGGAGGGAGTCGACAGACCAAAGCCAGCTGTCCCCTGGTCCAGAAGCAAGGCTGGGGTGGGAAGCCTCCCCTGACAGTAGCCCTGCATTCTAGCAGAAAACAGGAAACCAGAAGAGAATTCTTGGCCCTCCGCAAGCTGGGTTATCCCAGCACCTCCAAGATGAGAAGCTGTCCCTCTGGACCACTCAAACGGCTGCCAGCATCTGGCAGGGGGGCTTCAGGCACCCAGAAACTGAAAGCGTGGGGCCAGCTGGCTGCCCTCCAAGGTCGCTCCCATAGCTATGGCCGCCCTGAGGTTCCTTTACCAGCCCGGGACCTGCTACACAGACAACCACAGGCAGCGTGGGAAGCACATCCACGCCTGTCTTTCCAGGGCCTGGGACCTCGGAAACCAGTTTGGTGAGGGAAAGCAGAGACAGAATGAAAACTGTGAGAGCTCTGTTAAGAGAAACAGCGTGAAAGGCCAGCTGAAAGGAAGAAGCAGGCAGGTGGCGCCTCAGACCGAAGTGCAGGACCGACACCCAGGAAGGGAGAGAGGGAAGGAAGCAGCGCTGAGCAGGACTGCAGGCAGCTCTGAGAAAGTCTCAGCCAAGAGGGTGCGGAGCCCGGGGATGCCGCTCTGTGTGGGCAGGCTCTGCCCCAACTCCCACCATGAGCTCCATCATTGCCAGGAGCAGCCTGGGAAGAGGGTGGCTAGGGGTACACACAGCGTGGGCTGGAAGGAGTGGCAGGGGGAGGCTGAACTGGCTCCACTCTTCACAGCGGGGAGGTCTGAGCAGCACCCTCCTACAGCTAGCTAATAGCCAGTGCCTTCTTAAACTTTAGCCAACACCTTTTTTAAACTTGGACTTCCCTGCTGCCCAGATGGTAAAGAATCTGCCTGCAATGCAGGAGACCTGGGTTTGATCCCTGCGTAGGGAATATTCCCCAGGAGAAGGGATTGGCTACCTGCTCCAGTATTCTTGCCTGGAGGATTCCATGGACAGAGGCACCTAGCAGGCTACAACCCATGGGGCTGCAGAGTCGGACAGAACTGAACCACTACCGCTTTTTTTTAAACTTGCTTGGTACTAGGTGAAGTTAAGTCCGACAGAGAAAGGCAAACACGTCTCTCATATGTGAGATCTAAAAATGATACAAATGAACCTATTTACAAAACAGACTCACAGACAGAAAACAAACTTTTGGCTACCAAAGGGGAAAGCTGAGAGGGGCATAAATTAGGAATTGGGGGATATATATAAAGTAGATAAACACAGACCTATAGTAAAGCATGGTATATAACACTGTACACCACTCAATATTTTATAATAACTTATACAGGAAAAGAATCTGAAAATCTGAAATATATATATGTTCATTTTCAGATTCTTTTATCTTTCACTTTTCATATATACATATGTGTGTATGTATACGAATCACTTTACACATGAAATTAACACAACATTGTAAATCAACTATACTGCAAAAAAAATTTAATTAAAAAACCAAACAACAAAAATAAATCCTTTAGCAGAGCATTCAATTCTTGAAAGAGGTTCTACCAGCCCTTTGGTAAGCCCTTTGATAAGCAAAACAAGTACAAGAATTAAGGTAACACTGATTGGCAAACTAGAAGTCCCCCACTAGAAGTTCGCAAAATGATGGCTCACAGGTCACATATAGCCTGAGGTTTTGTTTGACTCACACACTGATTTTTTTTTTTTTAAGTTAAATTAGTTGCCAGCACAGGGAGCCACCAAAATCCAAATTTCCAGCTTCCCTTCAAAATTAATAACATCCATCCGTCCTGAGACTTCCCTGGTGATCCAATAGTTAAAATTCCACCTTCCAGTGTAGGGGACACGGGTTTGACCCCTGAGCAGGGAACTAAAATCCCACATGCCAAGGGCAACCAAGCCCAAGCACTGCAGTGCAGACCCCCTTTGCCATAACCAAAAAGGCCCGATGCATCCAAATAAATTCAAAAAATAATATCCATCAATCCTGAGCCCACATGCCAGCTCACCACAGTTCTTATCACTCCCTACTGTCTTACTCCCTACCTGCTTCCCTCACCACTTGACCAGACTGGCTTCTGCAGGCCTCCTGCCTACATTCCTGGATGCATCTCAGCCATTCATGGCCATTCCATTTCCTAGGGGGATGAAAAGAGGAACATTTAGAACATCTAAAAAGAGCTCTGGGTAATTAAAATACAACAGAGAAAAATGAAAAAGAATCAATAAAACAACAAATTTAAGAAAACCCTTCAGAAAGAGACTAATTATGGAAGAGAAAGAAGATCAATCTAGGAGATCTATCCCATCAGAAGGACTTCCAGAATAAGGGAATGAGGAAATGGTAGGGAGAAAATTATCTAAGAAATAGTACAGAATTGAAGCACAAGAGCTTTCAGTCTGAAGAAGCCTAATGAGGACCCAAGACAGTGAATGAAAAACTCCCCAATAATATGCATCCTTGTGAAAGTTCAAAATTCCTAAGGGTAAAGGGGGAAAGCCCAAACGCTTCCAAAGAGTGGGAAAGACTTACAAGGAATCAAGATCAACATGTACACACTGCTATATTTAAAATGGATACCAACACTGACCTGCTGTACAGCACCGGGAACCCTGCTCAATGTTATGTGAGAGCCTGGATGCAAGTGGAGCTTGGGGGAGAATGGATACATGTATATGCGTGGCTGAGCCCCTTTGCTGTTCAGCTGAAATTATCACATTGTTAATTGCCTATACCCCAGTACAGAATAAAAAGGTTTTTAAAAAAAGAATCCATAAGGGCTCAGACTCCTCACCAGCAACTTTGGAAGCCAGAAGACAAAGGAGCCATGCTTCAGCATCCTGCAGGAAAGTAACTCTATCCGTAGTCAGATTATCAATTAAGTGGAGTACAATCCAGATATTTTTCAAACATGCCAGGTCTCAAAAATTTTCCTTCTGAAATAGCCTTTCACAGGAAGCTCCTGAAGCTGCATGCTGCCAAAATGAGGGAGTAAAATTAGAACAAAGACATAATCAGATCCAGGAAGCAGAGACCTAGCCCAGGAGAGAGGGAAGGGGCTTCCCAGGATGATGGTGAGAAGCGTCCAAGGACTTCCCTGCTAGCCCAGTCACCGTGCTGCCACTCCAGGGGGTGGGGGTTCAATTCCCTGGTCTTGTAATTAAGATCCCACATGCCACATGGCATGCCAGGAAAAAAAAAAGTCCAGGCTGACAGTTGAGCAGCCAGCCCCGCTGGGAGCAGAGGACCATGGGGACTGCAGAGGATCACTTCATGGTCTGGCCAGAGGTCCTGAGGGCTAAGTTAGTGATGGTTAAATTACTTATAGGAGACTAAGCAAACCAAAATAAGAGAAAGATTGAATGGGCATTTCATAAAGAAGATCTCCAAATATCCCATAAGCACATGAAAAGGGCCTCGACACCGTCAGTCAATAGGAAGATACAAATTAAAACGCCTATGATCATTGCTCTCTACCCAGCTGCTGCTGCTGCTGCTGCTAAGTCGCTTCAGTCGTGTCCGACTCTGTGCGACCCCACAGATGGCAGTCCACCAGGCTCCACCGTCCCTGGGATTCTCCAGGCAAGAACACTGGAGTGGGTTGCCATTTCCTTCTCCAGTGCATGAAAGTGAAAAGTGAAAGTGAAGTCACTGAGTCATGTCCAACTCTCAGCGACCCCATGGACTGAAGCCCACCAGGCTCCTCCATCCATGGGAGTTTCCAGGCAAGAGCTGGAGTGGAGTGCCATTGCCTTCTCCGCTCTACCCAGCAGAATGATCAAACAAAGAATAATAGAGTCCCAAGCGCTGGAGAGGCAACGAAGAAACTGGCTCTCTCGTACGTTGCTAGTGGGGTACCAGTGGTCCAAACACTTTGGGAAACTCTTTGGCAGTTTCTTAGAAAGTTAAATACATGCCCATCCTATGTCCCAGAAACCCCACTCCTAGGAATGCATCCAGAGGAGGGAACACAAACAGAGCCACAGTAATACTAGAACAAGAATGTTGAGTAACTTTATGCATAACAGCCAAAAACTGGAGCCAGCCCTAACGGCCATCCCACTGGAGGCGGATAAACCAAGCACGACTCTTCCATCCAAGGCATACGAGTTGGCAATCGAAAGGAATGAGTGACACACACAACCGTGTGGGCGAATCTTCAAAACACGAAGAGGGGAAGGAGACAGAGAAGAATACAGAGAAGATAGAAAAGTTTACTTACAGAAGTTCACACTCGGGAAATACTAATCTACGGGGTGAGAATTCAAAATAGTATTATTTCTAGGGGATCAAGACTAACAGATATTAACTGACAAGGACAAAAGGGAAACTTCTAGGATGACAGATATGTCCTGGTGTCACAGGCATATTGTATTTAAAAGTCATTAATCGGGGAACTTAAAATATACTTTATTATGTGTTAATTTATTCCCCAAAAAAGCACTGGGGGAAAAAAGAAAATGAAATAAATTTAAAAATTATTAATTTCATAAAAAATAGAAACATATTAAAAAAGAAAATGTTACCATAGGACACTCCCTGTAATATGGACCTAGTTTGGCTGTGAACTATGAATACAGTTCTAATAGATAAATATACTATATATGGATTCAACCAGAAATCTCTATTGGGAGGATGAGCAGAAGAGCAGCGTTTATGTATTGCAGAGGGTTGGGGGTGAGTAAAGAGAGACAAATCCTAATATTTTATAGTAAGAAGTCAACAGATCATGTGCAAAATCAAATATACAAATAAACAAGAAATAGCAGTGAGGCGTGTTCAGCAGTGAGGCTTCTAAAGTAAACACAAGAAGAGTAGCAGGTGGTTGTCTCTGGGGAGCAGCATTCAGGGGTGGGGCGGTGTGGGCCAGATCATTTGAATCTGCTAGAATTAAGTTTGGCAAAAAGAAACAGGAACCCGAAACAAAATCCCTTAATTAAAACGGAAATGTAAAAGTCTGGAGATGGACAACCTAGGACTGCTCCACAAAGGTCGCAAAAATTCAAGCTTCTTTTTCTCACTGCTATACCAAACACTGGCTCCAGTTTCAAGACCACCTTATGCTTCAATATGCTCCAGCTCCAGCCATCAAATCCACATTTCAATCAGTGGGATGGAAAAAGAGATAAAGATGAAAAAGGTGCCTATTTCTCCAAAGCAACCCCACAACACTTCTGTTTAAATCTCACTGGTCAGAACTGAGTTCCATGGTCACTCCTAGCTGCAAGGGAGGCTGGAAAAAATCTTCTCTAATCTGAACAGCCATGCGCCAACCATGGAAGAGGGTAGTCTCTGTCATTAGGACCCATGTTTAAATTTTTTAACTATATAGGTATCGCTTTGATTTAAAGATAAAAATTTGAACAAAAAGAAGTAGCGTGAGCAGTCAACAGACACAGTGAAGAACAGCTCTGCTGCATTACTGTGCTGCAGGCGGCATCGGTCCCGGGTGGGCAGCAGAAAACACCAGCGATGCATAAGCACCACCTCAGTCTTCCCACCACAGCAAGGGAGCCAGCGGGGGCCCAGAGGGAAAACTAAGGAGGTGATATATGGAATTAAGGTATTGGGTGGTGCACGCCGGGGCAAGAATCCACCTGAGGGCCAAGTAACTCCACAACGACAACCTTTCAGATAGCCCCAAGCTCTGAAACCTTTCCTAGCCTTCCACATTTAGAACAGCTTGTAAAAAGATAAAAATCGCACAAGACCCCAGAAAGGTAGAAACTGTTATTCCTCCTTTACAGATAAACAGACTCCCAGAGGTTGCGTAACTTCCTGCAGGTCATATCTGGAGAGGCTAGGACTTGACCTCAGGAATCCCAAGACAGAGTCCTGGTTTCTCTCCTCCATGACACAGGCACTCCTCCAAGGGGTCTGGGCGGCCACCCGAAGCTTTTGGATTCTCTGCAGAGTCACATCAGGCCTGTCAATAAGTCACAAGATGCCATGACTCATCTGAAGACAAGATAAACAACAGGGAGGCCCGGTGGGATGAGAGGCCCTGTTTCCTAGGAAGTTGCCTTCTGCAGAGCTGAAAGAGTACACAGTCAGCAGGCAAGAGCCTCTTCCGCAAACACCAGCGCAGCAGTTTGCAGACAAAGAAAAAGCGCTGCTCGTCTTGGAGATGGGTGGCAGAGCTGGGAGCCGTGAGTTATTTCCATTCTGAAAGGGCTTTTGTCAAGCCCAGGCCATGAGCCTGAGCGTATAGAATTCCAAGCCTTTCCCTTCCAATTTCTCCAAAACCAGAAAGGAAGGTCCGTCTGCACTGATCTAACGTGAGTTCTCTACTGCATCCCTTCCAAGAATCCCAAAATGTTTAACCAGTGTTTCTGGATAAAAACTGCAGACCCTCCAAGTGACCTTGGGACAACCATTTCCTCTTCCTGCACCTCAGCTCTCAGGGGAGAATAAGATGGCTCTCAGGGAGTCGAAGGAGATTTGGCAGAGGGCGGGAGCTTATTGCCCCCAGCACCCATCCAACCAGGTCTGTCTGGACACAACAGGCTCACGGGGACCAGTCAAAGCACAGAGCCCAGATGGCCCAACAGGAAAGTGGCAGGTAGTCAGGAAGGGCAGGGCAGAGAGTGCAGAGGCCAGCAGAAGGGACCCAGCCCAGGGCTCAGCGGCAGTGCTCAGGCCTGCGAAGACTCAGGCCACGAGAAGAAGTCTACTGCCAAATGAAGGGTCCAAGGAGAGCCTTGAGGCTTGGGCATCAGGAAACATGACAAGAGATAGGCTTGCTGGACTGTAGGTCCGAATGAGGTGACATAATGCTGATTCAGCCTGAGAGAACTTCTTAGACGAAATCTTCACGCTCCCTCATCAGTCATGGAGCTGATGCAGAGTCTGCAACTGAGGCAACTCCGAATGTTTGGGGATGAGAGGACAGGGAAGCCCCAGAGGCAATTCGGGAAGCAGCACGTGCTTGGCCACCTCCCTCCTGTCCACCTGCTCATAAGGACCTTCTCCTCCAAATCATCACAGCCAAGCAGGTGGCTTGGCCAAGCCCCAGGACGCTGTGACAACACTCAGAACAACATCTTGCTAATTCATGACCTCTTCTTGGCCACCTCCAGTTTGAATGGACCCTCCCAATGCATGCATTTCATCTCTGACTCAATTCTAATCTTCTATCGCTATTGGCTCAGCAGTAAAGAATCCACCTGCCAATGCAGGAGACATGGGTTTGATCCCTGGATAGGGAAGATCCCCTGGAGGAGGAAATGGCAACCTACTCCAGCATTCTTGCCTGAAAAATCCCATGGACAGAGGAGCCTAGTGGGATACGGTCCATGGGGTTGCAAAGAGTTGGGCATGACTGAGCAACTGAGCACAGATTGTTATTTTAAAATGATTGACTCTCACTCGATCCCAGCACAATGCAGGGTACTCAGAAGAGCTTAGTAAATATCTTTGTCTTTGACTACACTTGAAAATAATATATTTAAGGAGATTAAAAAAGAACTTCATGAGAAAATGACAGAATAAGGACAAAATGATGCTATGAACACAAAAGTCATAAATCCTGAGGGAGCATTGAAAAAATAAGTAAATCAGAGAGAGGGGCCATTAATCTGGGAGGGCTTCTTAGAGAAGGTGAGTTTTGAACCAGCTACTAAGAGAAATAGAGAATATATTATTTTGGTTGCAAGCGACAGCAATCTAATTCAAAGCAGCTTAAGCCCAAAAAGACAAGAAAAAGTAGGAAGGAGGAGGGAAGGAGTCAAGGAGAAAAAATATAGGGGAACAGCATTGACTCATGTAATGACATGTAGGCATGGCTGGATCCAGGTGCTCAGATAATATTATCAGGAATCCACCGTTCTCTGGTTTCCTCCGTGATAGTGTCGTTCCAAGGCTGGTCCCTCTAGGGTGGGTCCCTAGACATGAATCCTACAGCTTAGCAACTTCAGGAGGAAGAGAAAGCTGCTCTTTTCAATAGTTTAGAGGTGCTCAAAACAAAACAAACAAACAAAACTTTTGTTGTAAAGAGATTCTGAGGGTTTGTTTTTGCAGCTTAACTTGGTCTATCCCGACTAATACATGCCCTGTATGTCTAGCCTGGGACGCAGACTCTCCCCTATAGTCAGCAGAACATGCTGCTCTGATTGGCCAGGCTGAAGCAGGGTATGGTGCTGACTGACCGGCTGAGCTGCACACCCAACGCGGGAACCAGGAAACTGAGGCCAGCCCCACCTTAATCATGTGGGCTGAGATTTCCTCACAGGAAAATCAAGATCCTGTTACCAAAAAGAAAGGGGACTATTCTCTGGGCAGCAGAAAATCTAAAGAGCTTAATACGCACTTGGCAGAAAGGTGAAAGGAAGCTGGGCATACTTCACGACCACGATTCCTGCATCTGGGGCCCACCGTTCTGTCGGACGATCCCCCTCCCTCCAAGGTACTCCCTGTCTTCCCAAAGGAGAGTCCCCAACCATAAGCTGGGTTTCGGAAGAGAACTTGCAGCCCCCAGAGAAGGGACAGGTGTATCCCCTCACCCCATCTTTGCAGCTCACCACCTGCTCTGGCCAAGATTCCCAGCTGTGAAAGCTCCCGGCCGTGCAGGGAGGCTGCAGGCATCCCGTGGCGGCCTGGAGGCCCAGCGCCCACACCTGCAGCCTCTGAGGGCCCCACCAAATCCCGCCGGGACCCTCCCAGCAGCAGGCGCGGGGATGCTCACAGGGCATTCCAGCGGGGCCACTCCTTGGGGAGCTGAGCGCAGCGCATCAGCACTTTTAGCTCTATCATTCCCTTACACACTTTTTTTTTTAAATTTTTATTTTTTAGTTTGTTTTGCTTTACAATACTGTATTTGTTTTGCTACACATCGACATGAATCAGCCACGAGTGTGCATGAACTCCCAATCCCGACCCCCACCTCCCC
>SJXQ01002457.1:718543-768392 GCA_006408695.1 Aepyceros melampus | reverse complement strand
ATTTTTTAGTTTGTTTTGCTTTACAATACTGTATTCATTTTGCTATACATTGACATGAATCAGCCACGAGTATACATGAACTCCCAATCCCGACTCCCACCTCCCCTCTCCCGCCCCACACCCTCTCTCTGGATTATCCCCGTGCATCAGTCCCAAGCATCCTGCATCCTGCATCAAACCTGGACTGGCGATTCGTTTCACTTATGATATCACACATGTTACACTGCCACTCTGCCAACCCATCCCACCCTCTCCCTCTCCCACAGAGTCCAAAAGGCCGTTCTATACATCTGCGTCTCTTACAGACTCTTAACCTCCTGGATGGAAGAATTCAGTCCGGCTTGTTGCCTCTCTCCGCCGACTTGAGAATCCAGCCGGAGTCGCTACGTCACACTTCCTGCAGCAGCCCAAGGGTCAGGAGTTCACCCGCTGAACCGTTTGCCTGGGAGCCGTGGTCCTAATAAGCATGACATCCTCCCCCAAAGCTTCAGCAGCTGTGTTTCCCCCTGGCTCGGAAGGGAAGGAACCAAATAAAGCAGCAGGAGGAATTACGTGGTGCAGAACTGCTCAGCGTGGGATTCCAGGTCCAAAGGTCAGATGCTCAATTATGGTTTCGAGGAGGTCAGTCTTGGGAGTTTTGCCTCAGTTTTCCTGTTGCTAAAATGGAGGGAGAGGGGATCGTTTCTGGGAAACCAGCAGTGTCTGATAAAGTAGGAACTTCACCCAGGTTCCAACAGTCGCCCCAAACCAAGCCAACACTTTTTTATAGAGAACTTTCTAGACTGCCAAACCCCCCTTGGTGCAGAGAACTGCAATCCAGCTGAGCTTGCATCTTCAATTCTCGGTCTACACTTTTCACAGGATGAAACAGAAATCTGGAAGGCTGAACCACCAGCTGATGGCTTAAGGCCCCCAAGCATCTCTCCCAGGCGATGGAAGACTGGCAGAGGGCTAGAAGCTGGGCAGACAAGTGTCCCAGTCCCTAGAACCTGTGCTCCTACATTATTCCTGGGAGCACTAACGTAAAAGAGATTTCTGAGAACTCACAACCTACCACTCACCACCAAAGGCAACAGGAACCAGAGAGATGGAGGGGCTGCAAAGAGGGGAGGGGGTTGAAGAGAACTAAATACATGACTAGATCAGAACAGGCGAGAGAGAAGGTGGCTCCTGGCCTTTAGTCTAGAACTCAAAATTATTATTATTTTTGAAAACAGTAGGAAAAAAATGTAATCTGAATAAAACACCTCTGTGTACTAGGCTAGGGAGCACACAGCTAAGTATAAAGGGCAGAGCCCATTTGGGGGTCAAGACTGACTCTAAGGCCCTCGTAATGGTGCTTCCAAAGGACACATTTAACAAAATCACTTAAATGGAAATTAGGCTAAGTCCTGGCAATTGTATTAGAGGATTTTGGTTGCCAGTGGCAGCCACCCAGTTTAAACTGGCTTAAGCCAACATCAGAAATTTATTGCCTCACTGGACTAAAAAAAAAAAAAAGAGGGGTTCCAGCTTCAGGCATAGTTGGATCCAGGCTCAGATAGTACCACAAGGACTCAGCCTCCTCCTCTCAGCCCTGCTTCCCTCCACACCAGCTTCATTCTAAGATGCTATGTGGCATCCCCGGGAGACTGAAGGCTTATCCCCTCCTTCCTGCTGGCACTTGCAGAGGAAAAAGAGCTTCTCCTTCCCAAGGGCCCTCATTGACCCCTTTTGTGTCACAGTCATTGTGCAGGGACAAGGATCCGTTGATTGGTCAGCCTGCAGCCATGGACAGAGTTTCATATGAGGGTCTGGAACTTTATGAGAAAAGCCGGTCTGGAGATTAAAAAAAAAAAAAGGACTCATTGGGATAGAGATGTTACCAGTTTTGCTATTACTGGGCCGTAGGGCCTTGGGCAAGCCAGTGACCCACTGTGAACCTCTGTCTCCTCTTCTGCAGAAGAGTAACAGCATCTCCTGCAGACAGCCGCTGTGGAGACCAACCAAGAGAACTTAGGCGTTCAACAGATAGGGGCTGCTCTTCTTTTTTTCTGGGTTTCCCAGGTGGCGCTAGTGGTAAAGAACCCGCCTGCCGATGCAGGAGACAAAAGATGCAGGTTTGATCCCTGGGCTGGTAAGATCCCCTGGAGGAGGGCATGGCAACCCACTCCAGTATTCTTGCCTGGAGAGTCCTATGGACAGAGGAGCCTGGGGTCACGAAGGGTCGGACACAGCTGAGGTCACTTAGCACAGCACCCATTCCTTTTTCTATTTATTTCTCACTTGAGTTTCCCCTTTCCTGTTTCTACCTTAAGACTGCTGGAGGCTCACTCTTTGGCACTCTTCAGTACTCTTGCTTGGAAAATCCCATGGACGGAGGAGCCTGGTGAGCTGCAGTACATGGGGTCGCTAAGAGTCGGACATGACTGAGCGACTTCACTTTCACTTTTCTCTTTCATGCATTGGAGAAGGAGATGGCAACCCACTCCAGTGTTCTTGCCTGGAGAATCCCAGGGATTGGTGGGCTGCTGTCTATGGGGTTGCACAGAGTCGGACATGACTGAAGCGACACAGCAGCAGCAGCAGAGTCCTGGGAATAGCTGGGAGAGGAGGGGGCCTCCCGAGAGAGGAGGGGCCTGGGCTGCCAGGCCTTATTACAACTACCCCTCTGTTCCCTTTGGCATGCTTCATCTTGCAGCTGTGGGCTGGGAGACGGGGATTGGCCATGCCAGGTGCCAGCCAGGATGCCAGGGCTAGAGCAGGGAGTTCTACCTGAGATATCGCAAACTATCAAAACTACAGGGCCCCTGCAGGGAGAGCAAAATGCAGAGCCTCCAAGAATGCACCTCTGGTACTCATGGCAGGAATGGGGTTGGGACTGCTGGGTCGAGTGAGTGGAGACAGGAAAGGGAAGCAAAGGTGAACAGCGGAGAAGTGACCCAAGGAATCCTACCACTCGCCAAAGGCCGGGAAGACACAGCCTGGCCACTCCAGGGCCAAGACAAGGCCATCCCTGAGTTCTAAGGGACTGGAGAGATTCTTTGAATTCAGAAAAACATCCGAGTAACCCCACCCACTGTTCCTGGAAGGGGGCCACGGGATGACACCAGCAATCCTGGCCCAGATGTGGGTTATGAGCCGCCACAAGGAAGAAAGAGCAGGCCACCGATTTGGGGAGGCTCTCCCCAACCCCAGCCATCTTGCCTTCCCTTGGCCTTTGCCTTTTTAAGAGATTCTTTCCAGGACTTCCCTGGAGGTCCAATGGTCCACTTCCACTGCAGGGAGTACAGGTTCAGTCCCTGGTGGAGGAACTAAATCCCACATGCCACTCAGCATGGCCTCAATAAATAGATAAATACATAAACATTTCTTTAAAAGAAAAAAGATTCTTTTTGTGGAGAACCTCCCTGCAGACCTTCCCAAGGGTAGTAAGTGTCCGGAGCGGGGGAGGTGGGCTCCAGCAGAGCACTTGCAAGAGAGTGAATGTGAGCAGATGATGCTGGGTTTCTGCCATTCCTGGACTGGGGGACCCTGGGCAAGTCCCATTTCCTAATCCAGGAAGTTAGAATAACCACCAGTCACCTCTGCTCAGGGCTGGGCCCAGACAGGGGCAGCATGAAGGAGGGAAGGCAGTGGGAGAGCTGTGAGCCTGGGGGAAGCTTCAGGGGCCCTCCTCGCTCCATCCACCAGGCAGCGGCCCCCTTGGATCAAGAACACCCAACGTGGGGGCTGAGGGCAACTTTTAAAAGACCTCTAGCTCTTCCCCTTCAAGCCCAACCCTGGCAGCCAACCTTGGCACATCACCGGCCTTCTCCGAATCAGAATTCCTGATCTGAGCGGCTCTAAGCTTGCTGGGAAGTGACAGTGCACCTGCATTGGAGTTGCCTTGGCTGCTGCTAAGTTGCTTCAGTCGTGTCCGACTCTGTGCAACCCCATAGATGGCAGCCCACCAGATTCCCTGTCCCTGGGATTCTCCAGGCAAGAACACTGGAGTGGGTTGCCATTTCCTTCTCCAATCCATGAAAGTGAAAAGTGAAAGTGAAGTCGCTCAGTCGTGTCTGACTCTGTGATTCCATGGACTGCAGCCTACCAGGCTCCTCCATCCATGGGATTTTCCAGGCAAGAGTACTGGAGTGAGGTGCCATTGCCTTCTCCATTGGAGTTGCCTTGGCTGCATTCAAATACTGGCTCTAGGCCTTACTCGCTTTGTAATTTGGGGCAAGTCATTTCCCCTTCCTGGGCCTCAGTTTTACAGTCTGTAAAATGGTGATGATAGTCTCAATGTTGAATGACATGAGCTTTGTGACTGGCACATAAAAATCACTCAGTGATGGTAAACTGCTATGATTGATTGTTGTTGTTAGGTTTAGGGGGAAAAAAAGAGGTCTCCAGCAAAACATTTCAAAATTCACAGATTCAAGAGAGGTGACTCAGAACCTAAAATTCAGTTTTATTGCTCCTTTAACTACTGTTCTGCTTTATTGTCTCCAGGCGCCTTCTTTGCAAGATCGCCCAAACATCTGCCTTTGTCCATCAGCAGTCCAAAAGTAGATGGTAAGAAATCCAGACAAGCAAACGCAAAAAGCTAATATCCCAGCTTGAAAACTGGACTGCCCTGCCACGTTGGCATTTGATCAAGTGCGTGGGTGCCCAGGGAGCACTCGGTCATGGGTGTGGCTGGCAGACAGAGGTCACACGTGCAATTTCCCAAGGGGGCTTGCAGGCCAGAAAGGGCCCAGAAGCCACGTGGCAGCCCTGTGTCATTCTTCCTATAGAAAAATGACATTGAAAAAGTCAAAGTGTTCATCACTCAGTCATGTCCAACTCTTTTCAACGCTATGGACTGTAGCCCGCCAGGCTCCTCTGTCTATGGAATTCTCCAGGCAAGCATACTGGAGTGATTGCCATTTCCTTCTCCAGGGGATCTTCCCAACCCAGGGATCAAAGCCGGGTCTCCCCGCATTGCAGGCGGATTCTTTACCTTCTGAGCCACCAGGGAAACCCATCAGTGTGGCCTTCTTCCTATACTGGTTTGCAATCACAAGCACCAGAGCCTCAGCAAGCCCTGGGGGGAGATTTGCATGGATTCTCTTCCATGCCTCCTTGCCTGCTCCTCCTCTTTCCTCCTCCGCATTTATCCAAGAACCAAGCTGCCCATCTGTGGGTCATGGAGAAATTGAGGGCACATCCCTGACCTGAGATGGAGAGAGAAATGTAGAGGGTTCAAGGAGGAAGGAGCCTCACCTCACCCTCAGTGATACCCACTCCCTCTCTGAGACTTTGATTCGGCTGAAGTTAAAATGAAGCTGGCCCCCTCCTTAGCGGCTGATGCCAAAGATAGCAGGAGGTGGGAAGGAAGGGTGCTGGAGCATGGACAAACGGAGCAAGGCCAGGCAGGCCTTCCCCAGATGATCCAGATTTTCACACTAGTGGACCCTGGAGCTGGGTTCCAGCAGCAGAGCGTTTCCTCGGGTGTGAAGGTAGCTCAGGCAGTGGAAGAGAAAAGCAAGCGAACAGAGGCAGGGGGGGAGGTGATGAGAGGCAGGGAAGGGCGAAAGGACAGATGGGGAAAAGAGGAGAGCCTGAGGGTGCAGCCACCTTCGGGGAGGGGTGGAGGAGAAGGCAGTTGGCTTGTTCCATGCAGACTCCCCCTGCCTGCCTGGCGGGCTACACAGGTGTCCCCAACTGTCCCAAGTCTAAGCCAAGGGCAGGCCCCTGTGTGCTCTGTGTCCACACACTGCAGACTGTGTGTATGGTCTTTGTCAGTCTTACAGAATGAGCCTGCACAACTCCAGGGGGCCCCTGCGCGCCTTGGCGCCAGCGCTGGCCCATGGGGTGCGCGGCCCACAGCCAGGGCGGCCCTGCACCATGCCCTAGCGTGCAGCCGTCCCTGCCGCCTGCTCTCCTCCACCTCCACCTCGATGCCTTGGCAGCCTTCCCCCCAGCCATGCCCCTGGCAGGTGGGGAGGATATAGAGTGGCCACAAAGGCAAGAGCCCAAAGAAGAGGAAAGAGTAGGAAACATTAGACCCGGACTCCCCTGGTGATCCAGTGGCTAAGACTCCGAGCTCCCAATGGAGGGGCGCAGGTTTGATCCCTGGTCGGGGAAATAGATCTTGCATGCCGCGACTAAGACCTGGCACAGCCAAATAAATAAATATTTTTAAAAAACACTATCGCCAGAACAGTCACATGGGAAAAAGAATACAAGATCTACTCTCTCCCCCCTTAAAGGGGCCAAACTTGAGCTGTGTGCTAGTCACTCAGTCGCGTTCGACTCTTTGTGACGCCATGGACTATAGCCCACTAGGTTCCTCCTGTCCATGGAATTCTCCAGACAAGGATAATGGAATGGGTTGCCCTGCCCTTCTCCAGGGGATCTTCCCAACCCAGGGATCAAACCCAGGTCTCCCGCATTGCAGGCGGATTCTTCACCATCTGAACCACTAGGGAAACCAAACAAATAATAGCCTTTTTGAATCCCCTGCAAGGTAAGGCTGCCTGCACCCAGCTGCTCACACCTGTGGCATCCTGCTGGCTGCTGAGATGGGAGCTCCCAGGCCATCAGACACAGGTGGGCCCACCTCCTCCAGGCACACACCTGCCACGGCAGCCTCCTCTTCTGCCCCAAACTGGACCCCACCCCAGGCCATGCTAGACCCAGCCCCGTCACAATCCAGGAGGACACAGGCAATTTCCTACCCAAAAAGAATTCCCCTAAATCACCTTCCAACCTACCTGCCCCATTTTTGTTAGTGTTATTAAAATGGACATTGAGACTTCTCTAGTAATCCAGGGGTTAAAACTGCATGTTTCCAATGCATGGGATGGAGGTTTGATCTCTGGTTGGGGAACTAAAATCCCACGTGTCATTTGGCCCAGCTGGAGGAAAAAAGAAAAAATAGACATTGTTTAGACATCTTGCTGTGTGAAGCCAGACTCTCCTCCCAAACTTAGGGGATAAATTATGCTTGGTCTATGCCAACCTTGGTCATCCTGCTCCTCCTTGCCAGTGAGAGTCCAGGAATGAGCATGTGACTCAGCTCTGGTCAATGAGATGTAAGAAGTCTGCCAAGATTTTCTGAGGTTGCTGACTAAAAAAAGAACACTGTGGAGAAATGCCCTCTTTGCCATCTTTCCTGCTCTGTGTGAAGACGTGAGACCCGGAGCATCAGCAGCCACCTTGTGACCTAGAAGAGAAACTTAAGGCCAAAATGCCAGTGCCAGAGATGGCAGAGGAGACCGAAAGAACACGCGTCGCTCTCACGCAGCCATCATGAGATTGCTGAGCCAAACCTGGAACTGCCCTCTCCAGATTCTTTATTGGTGAAATAATTAAACGTTTCTATGACTTAAGCCATTGTGAGTGGGGTTTCCTGCACTTGCAGCCGAAAGCAGCCTAGACGGTACAACAGCCAGCAAGTCCCTCTCCAGTCACCCTGGCCAGGCTTGAGGTGCCCTTACCCAGCAGCCAGACCTCACACACATACCCTTCTTGAGTATCCCAGGCACCTGCCCATCCCCACCTGGAAAAGAAACTCCAGCCTGCTTTGCCTGTAGAGGGTGGGATGACCACTAACCAGCCTGGGGTCCATGGCCTCCAACTCATTCTGTCCCCTCTGTTCATGTCAGCTATCTCTTAGCAAGCCACAACCTCTCTGGGCCTCTGTTTCCTTGTCTGTAAAATGAGGGTGGTTTTTAAATTGCCTTATTTGCTCATAGCATATCAGAATGGAAACTAGATGAGAGAGCACAAGCAAAGGCCATTTTGTGTGTTTTAAAGTGCTCATTATTATTAAAATCATCTCTGGATGGGGAGCACGTAGGAAAAAAATATAAATTGTTGTGGATCTGTATACTTCAACGGAATGAATTGTTTGATAGGTATGATTTTTAAAAAAATGATGTAAAAATCATTTAATACGTATGTATGTAGTGTGTATACATATATACGTGTCTATATATTATTGTTACCAAAATCATTCTTGTGATGATAAAAGGCCTAGGTTAGACTTCTGCCTCTGCCACTTATAGCTGTGTGACTTCAGGTGAGTCACTTACCCTCTCTGAGCCCTCTTTCAGCTTGAAAATGGAGAGTTAGTCGCTTAGTCATGTCCAGCTCTTTGCAACCCCATGGACTGTTCTGTCCATGGAATTCTCCAGGCAAGAATACTGGAGTGGATTGCCATTTCCTTCTCCAGGGGATCTTCCCAACCCAGGGAATGAACCCAGGTCCATACCCAAGAGAATAATAATCTAACTCACGGGGCTTGAAAAAGATTAAATAAGATAGTGTGTGTGTTCCTGGCCCAAAATGGGTGTGCAATAAATGTCAGTTCCCCTTCTCAGGGGACCCCTGCGGTTTGGCCATGGAGTGGCTTCCCTCCACCATTCACAGAGAGTCCAGGTTCTTGTTCCAAGTATAGTCAGTGACCACTTCCGTCAGAAGCACTGCGGTCCTTCCAACAAGCCCCTGGACTGGCACCTACACAGCCAGGGTCTGGGGAGCTGCCTGCTAACAAGCGTACCCCTGTCCCCGACTCAGCCCTAGTCCCCGAGCTCTGCGGTTTAGACAGACTTAGTGCTCTGATGGCCAGGTGCCCGGCCAGGGTTCCTGGATCCTCGCCACACACCCCGAGAGGAGGGAGACAGTCGAGATCTCTCTCGTTCCATGAGGCCATCTGATGGAAGAGTGGGCAGAGTGTGTTGGCCTAGATCAGTCCCTCCAAACCTGTAAACTCTCCCTCCCCTCTCCTTGCAGATGAGACTTCAGAGAGCAGGGGGCTTTGAACCTCAAGATTCCCTGGGCGTCCAGCCCTCACTGCCCACGCTGGCACCCTTCGGACCTGGCAGATGCCTGTACAGGGCACCGCTCCTCCAGGCCCCGAGCCTCTGCAGCTGGGCACAGCAGGAAGGGCTGCAACCAAGGCAGGCTTGCTTGTGTGGCTGCCCCAAGGATGGGCATCTTGGGCCTGCATGCCCAGCGCTCAGCTGGGCCCCTGGGGTTTCCTGAGTGGCACCCCTCCCTCCTCACTCTCCAGCCTCCCCCTCCTCCCCACACCGGCGAGGCAGGTCCATACACCTCCTCCAGTCCTCTTTCCTGCCTCCTGGCCTTGCCCTTGCAGTCCCTGAGCCCAGCTGACCGAGATTCCAATCTCCCTATTCAATCCCCAACTGTGTTCAAGGCCTGACCTGCCTCCTGGCCTTGCCCTTGCAATCCCTGAGCCCAGCTGACCGGGATTCCAATCTCCCTATTCAATCCCCAACTGTGTTCAAGGCCTGACTCATTCCTCCCCTGCTCCAAGAAGCATTCCTGGACACCCTCGCTAATGGCCTGTAGTATTGATCATCCATCTCACAAGTTGAGACCTGTGGCCACTAGAGTGTACATTTGCTCAACTGATTCAGTATGCTGTGCCTGCTCAGTTGTGTCCAACTCTTTGCAACCCCATGAACTGTAGCCCGTCAGGCTCCTCTGTCCATGGCTTTCTCCAGGCAAGAAGACTGGAGTGGGATGCCATTTCATCCTCCAAGATACCTTCCTGACCCAGGGATCAAGCCTGAGTCTCCCGCACTGGAGGCAGACTCGTCACCACCGCACCACCTGGGAAGCCCTTTGATTCCATATGGCTTCCCTGGTAGCTCAGCTGGTAAAGAATCCGCCTGCAATGCAGGAGAGCGGCGTTCGATCCCTGGGTTGGGATGATCCCCTGGAGAAGGAAAAGGCTACCCACTCCAGTATTCTGGCCTGGAGAATTCCATGGACTACAGTCCATGGGGTCGCAAAGAGTCAGACACGACAGAGCGACTTCCACTTTGGGGGCTTTCCAGGTGGCTCAGATGGTAAAATGTCTGCAATGTGGGAGACCCAGGTTCGATCCCTGGGTCAGGAAGAATCCCTGGAGAAGGAAATGGCAACCCACTCCAGTACTCTTGCCTGGAAAATTTCATGGACAGAGGATCCTGGTGGGCTACAGTCCATGAGGTTGCAAAGAGTTGGACACGACTGAGGACTTCACTTTCTTTTCCTTGGGCACTTTCTCTGTACAAAGCAGCAAGACAGATATAGTGAAAGATGACAGGCCCCTAATCCCCAGTGAGAGGATGGAACACTGCATAGGACTTGGGCTCACTGCACCTCCCCAGCAGCTGTGAGAGCCATCCTCCTTTCCTCATCTGCCCTGCAGCCTTTTAGAGCCAATACCTACCCTGGCAGCAGCCCAAGGACCACCCATTCTACAGGTGGGGAAACTGAGGCTCAGAAACTAAGCAGCTAGCTATGAACATGCCACTAGTAAGTGCCTGACCCTGGATCTACAGCCAGTCTGTGTGGCCCCAGAACCCACAAGAGTTCCCCCTATGTTACACTAGCTCTCATATTAGGTGTCAACAACAACATATTAATTGCCTCATTCATGCTGGGTTTTTTTTTTTGTGGAGGGGGTGGTGGTGAGAAGGGCAGGCATGGCAAGCTCCAATACTTTGGCCACCTGATATAAAGAGCCGACTCATTGGAAAAGACCCTGATGCTGGGGGAAATTGAGGGCAAAAGGAGAAGAGGGCGGCAGAGGATGAGATGGTTAGATAGAGTCACCAAGTCAATGGACATGAGCCTGAGCAAACTCCAGGAGATGGAGAGGGACAGGGAAAGCTGGCATGCTGCAACATGGGGTCGCAAAGAGCCGGACACAACTTAGGGACTGAACTGCAACATGGCAAGTGGGATCTTAATTTCCTGACCAGGGACGGAACCCACACCCCTGCACTGGCAGCCTGGAGCCATCTTAACACCTGGACCACCAGGAAGTCTGGTGCTATATCTTTCTTCCCCAGTGTTTTCCTACTTTTTCCTGGGATCTCCTCAGTCCTCGCCCTGCGTGCTGCACACACCCTTAGTAGCTGTACCTTTTCAGTTTGCTTCCTTCTCTCTAAAGATCCCCATCTATGGCTTATTTCTTCCATAAGTGGTGAGTTCGTTTCCGATTCCATAGCGCCACCTTGCGGTCACGGAAAAAACAGCTCGTTTTTGATCAGTGGGCAAAGGGAGGACGCCTCGCCGCCCTCTCAGTTCAGTTCAGCTCAGTCGTGTCCGACTCTTTGAGACCCCATGGACGGCAGCACGCTAGGCCTCCCTGTCCATCACCAACTCCCGGAGTTCACCCAAACTTATGTCCATTGAGTCGGTGATGCCATCCAACCATCTCATCCTCTGTCGTCCCCTTCTCCTCCTGCCTTCAATCTTTCCCAGCATCAGGGTCTTTTCCAAGGAGTCAGTTCTTTGCATCAGGTGGCCAAAGTATTGGAGTTTCAGCTTCAGCATCAATCCTCCCAATGAATATTCAGGACTGATCTCCTTTTGGATAGACTGGTTGGATCTCCTTGCAGTCCAAGGGACTCTCAAGAGTCTTCTCCAACACCACAGCTCAAAAACATCAATTCTTCGGCGCTCAGCTTCTCTTGGTCGGGAGATATTCTATCTGGCACACCAACAGCAAAACCAGTGTTTCCAGCACAGCCTGATCCTCCTCCCGAGGAGCTCACACTTGCACTGACTCCATTACAGCCCACCCTGCCCGTGTAGGAAGCAGACCCGGCAGGCTTTCCCTCCTCACCCTCAGGTCTCCTGAGGGTTTGACGGCCGCTGAGCACAGTTAAATATGAACCAGAGGACTCCTGGCCCTTCGGTGGAGTCCAGTGCTCTGTCAGGCCCCAGGTGGGGAAAGAGCCACCCCAGCAGAGGCACCAGAGGCAGCTCTAAAGTGACCAGTGGAGAGCTTATGCCTAGATCTGCCCCAGAGCCCCAGGGATGTCTTTCCACTCACTCAGGAAGAAACATGTGAAGAACAGTCCTCATCCTTATGACCTCATTTTCAGGGATAAATGCAAATATAACATTGATGGACTGGATGACCTTTCTTCTTTTTCCCTAAACAATCACATGTTACAAAATTGCACCAAACATCTGGAAGTATGTTAAATGTTAATGGGGGTTATTTGTGAGTGGTGGGCTTTTCAATATACTTTTCTATATATTCCAACATTTTCTCAATTATCTGGAGTACCTTTATCATGAATAGAAGGGGGAGAGGACAACATGGAAGACGTTTATTTATGGAGCTGTGGTGTAGGGTGCCTTGAACTGGAGGCCCAAAGCCCAGGGCCTCCACTCACAGGCTGGGTGTCCTTGGACGAGCCACCTCCTTAACCCACATGTCCCCCCCATAAACTAGAAATAATTTATCTACCTACCTTACTGTGCTAGTCCGAGGGCTGAAGGAGATCATGTATGTGAAAATTCTGGTATGAAGTGAGTCTTAATGAGTGTTCTTTGAGTGAATAGTGTTTTATATAGTTAGTATCAAGCAGTTCAGTGCAAGTGACAGAAACCCACCTCAATCTAGTTTAAGAAAAACAAGAAGACAGAATTTGTTAAGTCACAAAATTGAGAAGAGGGCACAGCTGTATCTGGTTGCTGAAAAAGTGTCTTTAGAGATCTGCTTTCTCCCTCTCTCTCAGTTCTTTCCCTTGTACTGGCTCAAATCTCAGACAGGCTCTCCCTGGAAGTGGCAAGACACCCTCAGCCGGCTTCAACCCACATCTCATCATCTCAGGCCTCAGGACCCTTGGCAGAGAGACTGCTTCTATCCCCTGGGATCTCCGACCAAAGTTCCTCAGCCCTCATCCAAACACCAAGGCAAGAGTCTGACTGTCAGGCCTGGGAAGGCATAAGAACTCCTCTGGGAAAGGCAGTCAGCGGCGCCCCACCCCAAACCATGTGTTGACCCAAGGGAAACTTTGGGTACAGTTACTACAGAAAGAAAGAAATGGCAGACTTCCCCAATACACACCTGCATCAAACACAGCACAAAGGCTGTCGCGAGCATAGGGTCCCACCTCTCTTAAGAGAGAGATTCTGATAATTAGCTTCGACACTTATGCCAAGAGCTACCTTGGAGTGAAGGAGCCTAGGCTGGGGCCAGGAAGGCAGGCTCTCTCCTTCCAGCCTGGCCCACATGACCTGGAGTCACCCGGCTGGGCCTCAGGCTCTGCACAGGTCCGAGCGGGGTGCTGGGCTAGACCCACACTCACATGCCTCCAGGCTCAGGCGGGTAGCGAATGAGTGAAGGGCTGGCTCTGGGGCCACTTGTGAGCGCACGTCCTTTAGAAGGCCAGGCCTCGTTGTGTTGTGAGGGCGGCCCCGTGGGCCCAGGATGTCTGGTTTTTCAAGGTTTTCTGTGAAATCTCCTGACTTGGCAGTGTTGAAAGCTGACTTAATCGAGGTGATGGCCGCACACCTCTGAACTATGCCCACGACTGTGAGGGCCAGGAAGCTGTGTGCTCCAGGGGGTGAGCTGGATGGAATGTGGTTCCATCGCAGGACAGCTGTTGTAAATGAATTCAAAAGCTTCTAGAATTAGTGACAGAAGCCTTTAAAAGAATGAACCCCCATGGCTACTGCAGCATAGAGGAACCTCAAAATCATTATGCAAAACGAGAGCAGCCGGTCACAAAAGGTCATCTATCCCGCGATTCCTTTTATATGAAATACCCAGAATAGGCAAAGAGCATTGATTGCTGCAAACTATTATATACAGTCTGGATAAATAACAAGGTCCTACTATGTAGCACAGGAAATGATATTCAATATCCTGTGATAAACCATGATGGAAAAATTATGAAAAAGAATATATCTAATATAAATGCATTTATATACACATATATCTGAATCTCTTTGCTGTACAGCAGAAACTAACACAACATTATAAATTAACTACACCTCAATTTTTAAAAAAAAGCCTGATGCTAGTAGTGGCCAGGAGGAGAGGGAAGTCGGGAGGGATGAGTTTCCTTCTGGAAAGATCAGATTGTTTTGGAATGCGATCGTGGTAGGAATTGATGGTGACCACCTTGAATGCCACTGAATTGTACACGTTAAAATGGTTAATTTTATGTAACAAGAATCTTACCTCAATTTTGTGTAAGTTTTAAAACAAGTAAAGCACACCCATGGACTGGGCTGCACCCAGTGGCTGCCGGCTTTTAGTCTCGCTAAGGTCCCTTCTAACCCTCAGATCCCATATTTCCAGGGACAAAAAATTCAACTCCTGTCAGAGGAGCAGCGGCAGGCTCACCGCAGTTTACGGCCAAGTGGAAAGAGGCATTCTGTCTCCTCGAAGCAGAACCTCCCCACGATAATTTGAGGCCAGAAAATAAAAGTCTGCTAGAACTGGAACCAGGCCAAGGTTTTCGGTTTTTTTCTAACTGCCCTTTGCCACAATGAAGGGCAACGAATTGCATCTGGGTGACAGCAAATGGACCCTGTTGACACGGCCCAACTTTAATTTTTGTGAAGTTAATAATTAGGCTGTCATCCCTCCGCTCCAGAGCAATTAGTGGCCTGCAGAGGGAATGAATGGGCCCTATTATCAAGGGGAATTATAAATAGAAGGAGGCGCGGGGCAGCTCTGCACAGCGTCACCCCTGCCCTCTCACATGCACCAGAGTCCCCACCAGCCCGACTGTGATCACTTGCCTCCAGCTGACAGCTTGAATCCCAGCTGCCATCCAAAAGGGCTCTAAATTCTGCCTGTCATCCAGGCCTGACTTTTTATGCTGTCCAGAGCAGGGCCGGCAGCCCCGCTGAGCCACACGAGAGCCTGCGTGAGATAAAGGCCTTTGTTTCGGTGGCCTCCTGACTCTGGGGTCTGGAGGTGTCTGGCGCTGAGCAGAAGGGGCTGGGCTCAGCCTGACAGGCCGCGGTGTTGGGGACACTGAGTGACAGCCTGCTTGGTGATCCCCCAGGTCAGCTTGGGTTCCCAGCAGGAGCGACGGCCCCCCAAGCCCCAGCCAGGGAGGGAGGCAGCTCGGGTTCACATTGGGACCCTTCCTCTGCTTGTCTTGCTTTGTCCAGCATCTCAGGGAAGTTCAGAACCCTCTTTGCAAACTCTTATGTGAGATCAGATTGAAAAGGGGTTTGATAGTTTAAGAAGGAAAAGCATTTGTCCCTGTGAGCTGTAGTTACCAAACAATGCAAATTACAATAATGATTAAATTATATGTTTCTATACACTACGTGCTTTTTGTTGTTGTTCATTTACTTGGCTGCACTGGGCCTTAGCTTGGCGTGTGGGCTCTAGTTCCCCGACCAGGGATTGAACGTGGGCCCCTGCATTAGGAGCAAGGAGTCTTAGTCACTGGGCCACCAGGGAAGTCCCCAGGACCTTTTTATATAAAGGTCCCCAGTCCCTTTCTCATGTAAGCTTCCCCAGACAGCCCTATGAGATAAGTACTGTCATTATTCCCATTTCACAGGTTCATAAATTTAGGCAGCAAACAGTTTTGATAACTTGTCCAAGTCTCATGTCCACTCTGGCTCAAGTCCATGCTCTTAACTATTATCTCTGTGGCTTACGATTGAGTCAAGGAGTGACGCAGACTGGGGTGGGAGGCAGGCCAGGGCAGTGGGTCCTGAGCTGCCCTGGAAACACCACACCCAGACTAACAGAGGAAGCAGCCGCTGACAGGGTGCCTCAAGGGGACCAAGATGCTGATTTTTTTTTCAAGAGAAGCTGGAAGTCTAAATTTAACATGCAATTTGATTTTCAAACGTTGGCAACTAATTCAAAGCTTTTAAAAACATTGCAGAAACGAGGCAGCTCTTTGAGGCGCCCTTGGCAATTCTGAGGCAGAGTGACGCTCCTGACTGTGGCCCTACCTCTGGCCTCACTGGGATTCGGTCTCAGTTAAGTGCAGCCTCTTGATTCTGCCAGGCATCCTTCCACCGAGAGAAAGTGAGAGATTGAGAGAGAGGTGACAATCCACCATCCAAGCCTGGGCTCTTGGATGTGACTTTGCTGTGTGACTTTGGACAAGTCACTTGCCCACTCTGGACCCTAATTTTCTCATTTGTTGACTAGAGGTGATAGTTCCTGTCGCAGGGTTACTGGGGAGTCTGGATGAAAAGAACGCAAGGACCAAGCATACAGATAGACTGTAAGTCACCTCCCTCGAAGCTCAGTTGGTAAAGAATCCGCCTGCGATGCAGAAGAGCCTGGTTCGATTCCTGAGTTGGGAAAATCCCCTGGAGAAGGAAATGGCAACCCACTCCAGTATTCTTGCCTGGAAAATCCCCCAAACTGTAGCTGAAGTCACAAGAGTTGGACACGACTTAGCAACTAAACCACCACCACCAAGGCATCTCCCAGACGTGGGAGCTTCCTCACCCTGTGGTCCAGCAGGACAGGTCAAGGGGAAGGACCCCCAGTCCCACGCAGCCCCACGTCCTGCCCGTCCACCCACACAGCCTGTGATGCCAGGAGCCCACACACCCCAGCCCCGCCTGACCTTGTCTCCACACCTTCTAGGATGGAGAGTGCCTGCCTGCCTGCCTGGACCAGGAGAGATTGCAGGACAGCCTCTCACATGACACAGAATTTCAAAATTAAAATGGTACAGATGAACCTATTTGCAAAGCAGAAATAGAGACAGGCATAATGAACAAAGATATGGACACCAGGGGGGGAGCGGGGGAGAGGAGGAATCGCGAGGTTGGGACTGACCCACGTACGTGACTGACTGTTCTTAGTCACTCGGTCTTGCCTGGCTCTTTGCAGCCGCATGGAATGTAGCCCACCTCTTTGCAGCCGCATGGAATGTAGCCCACCAGGCACCTCTGTCCAGGGGATTTCCCAGGCAAGAATAATGGAGGGGATGGCCATTTCCCTCTTCAGAGGATCTTCCCATCCCAGAGATGGGACCTGCAGCTCCTGCACTAGCAGGCAGGCTCTTGACCACTGAGTCGCCAGGGAATCCCATACACTATTGATACTGTATATAGAATAGAAAACTAGGGAGAACTTGCTGTGTAGCGCAGGGAATTCCACTCAGTGGTCTGTGGTGACCTAAATGGGAAGGAAATCCAAAACAGGCTTCCCTGGTGGCTCAGTTGGTAAGGAAACTGCCTTCAATGCAGGAGACCCTGGTTTGATTCCTGAGTCAGGAAGATCCCCTGGAGAAGGGAATGGCAACCCACTCCAGGATTCTTGCCTGGAAAATTCCATGAACAGAGGAGCCTGGTGGGCTACAGTCCATGGGGTCCCAAAGAGTCAGGCCCGACTGAGCATCTAACAGCTGATTTCCTTTGCTGTACAGTAGAAAATAACACGCACTATAAAGTAATTATACTTTAATAAAAATAATTTTAATGTAGAAAGCACACAACCATCTCTATCTCCACAAATAGTTTGGTGCATATTTAACTAAGTATTTTTCTACATAAAAACAGAAACTATGCCCAGGATGCTTCCTATGAAATGGGAAGCAGATGCACGTGGCAGCCAGCTTTTTTATTCACTGTCTTGGATGTCTTTCTGTGGGTTAGCATATATACCATATTCTTATGAGTGGTGCTACAGAGTTTAGTTATTTTTCTAAGTGGTCTCCTGTAGGTGGACATTGCTTCCGATTTCTTTACAGACACAAGCAGAACCACCGTGAGTATCCCAGAACCTGTAACTTTAGTCACTAGGGGTGGGGGTGATGTTCATGTCTGGCTAATTCTTAGCTGTGGAAATGCTGAGTTGGAATGGCTGGTAGAATTCGAGTCTTTTCATTTTCTTTGACTTATGCAAGTTATCTTAATTTTTTCAATGTATTTGCTAAGGACAGTGAATAAACCGAAAGTAGACACCAACTATTAAAACCACCCTTGTGACCCACTCAGATATCATTTATCACAGTAGGTTAGGTGTAGTTACTTTAAAGACGGGGACTAAACTTCAGAGCTTGCACTTAGGGTTTACTTTTTAAACAGAGGGAAGACCCCAGGGGTTTTCTTGAGTCCCTTGCAATTACTTTGGATGGGGAGGGGTCACTGTGTCCTCCCTGATGGGGAACAAGACTCGGGCCAACAACATGGGAGACTGAACTACGGGAAAGAAATTGGTAACTGGAGCTGAACTGCAGGAGAGCACGTGGCCGTGGACAGAGGAGACGTAAGGGGAAACCAGTGAATCAGGAGGCCCAGCTGGGATCTTGACTCTTGATTTACTACCTGTGTGGTCTTGGGCAAGTCATTCATTCTCTCTGACCACAGCCTCTTCCTCTGAAATGGGTGTAGTAGTCTGACTTCACAGGCACGTGAAGAATCCAGCTTGATGTGTGGCATGTAAGTGTCCAAACCTCATTGTTAAATCGGAATCCAGGAAATTCCCTCTGCGATCAGTCTATTAAATTCTGTGACTTCATGAGGGATTACTCAGATGGTAAAGAATCCGCCTGCAATGCAGGAGACCAGAGTTCCATCCCTCAGTTGGGAAGATCCGCTGGAGAAGAGAATGGCAACCCACTCCAGTATTCTTGCCTGGAGAATTCCATGGACAGAGGAGCCTGGCGAGCTACAGTCCACAGGGTGGCAAAGAGTCGGACAGGACTGAGTGACTGACACAGGCCATTGAGTTAATTTCTTTATCAGTTGACTGATGAGGGCAGTAAAAACGGCTGTGTACTGGCTAATAGGCTGGAGATGTGGCAATTTTGTGAGAGAAAAATATTTTTGCTTGTGAGGTCCCTTCATCCTGAGAAGGAAAATGAAGTCGCTCAGTCGTGTCCAGCTCTTTGCCAACCATGGACTGTAGTCTCCTCCTTCCATGGGATTTTCCAGACAACTCAGTCCTGGAGTGGGTTGCCCTTTCCTTCTCCAGGGGATCTTCCTGACCCAGGGATCAAACCCAGGTCTCTCATATTGCAGACAGACGCTTTACCATCTGAGCCACCAGGGAAGCCTGAAACACCCTCTCATCTTCTCTTTAGCAACATGCATCTTGCAAAGCTGACTAAAGATTTGTCTCTCCAAGACGCCCACACCACCTGACCCTCATGTTGCATTGCTTCAGCCCACAGGCCCATAGTTTGGGCACAGCACAAGCACGCACCTCACACACACATGTGCACACTGTGGTCTGACAACATCTGTGCTTGCTAAAACTCTCTGCCTGCTTATGTTCCCACATCAGGTCTTCCCAACTGAAATGTAAGCTTCCAGATTCAGTTCAGTCACTCAGTAGTGTCCGACTCTTTTCAACCCCATGAATCGCAGCACACCAGGCCTCCCTGTCCATCACCAACTCTCAGAGTTCACTCAGACTCACATCCATCGAGTCGGTGATGCCATCCAGCCATCTCATCCTCTGTCGTCCCCTTCTCCTCTGTCCCAATCCCTCCCAACATCAGGGTCTTTTCTAATGAGTCAACTCTTCACATGAGGTGGCCAAAGTATTGGAGTTTCAGCTTCACATCAGCCCTTCCAATGAACACCCAGGACTGATCTCCTTTAGGATGGACTGGTTGGATCTCCTTGCAGTCCAAGGGACTCTCAAGAGTCTTCTCCAACACCACAGTTCAAAAGCATCAATTCTTCGGCGCTCAGCCTTCTTCACAGTCCAACTGTCATATCCATACATGACCACAGGAAAAACCATAGCCTTGACTAGACGGACCTTTGTTGGCAAAGTAATATCGCTGCTTTTTAATACGTTGTCTAGGTTGGTCATAACTTTTCTTCCAAAGAGTAAGTGTCTTTTAATTTCATGGATGCAATCACCATCTGCAGTGATTTTGGAGCCCCCCCAAAAATAAAGTCTGACACTGTTTCCCCATCTATTTCCCATGAAGTGATGGGACCAGATGCCATGATCTTCATTTTCTGAATGTTGAGCTTTAAGCCATCTTTTTCACTCTCCTCTTTCACTTTCATCAAGAGGCTTTTTTTGTTCCTCTTCAGTTTCTGCCATAAGGGTGGCATCATCTGCATATCTGAGGTTATTGATATTTCTCCCGGCAATCTTGATTCCAGCTTGTGCTTCTTCCAGCCCAGTGTTTCTCATGATGTACTCTGCATGTAAGTTAAATAAGCAGGGTGACAATATACAGCCTTGACATACTCCTTTCCCGATTTGGAACCAGTCTGTTGTTCCATGTCCAGTTCTAACTGTTGCTTCCTGACCTGCATACAGGTTTCTCAAGAGGCAGGTCAGGTGGTCTGGTATTCCCAACTCTTTCAGGATTTTCCACAGTTTATTGTGATCCACACAAAGGCTTTGGCATAGTTAATAAAGCAGAAATAGATGTTTTTCTGGAACTCTCTTCCTTTTTCAATGATCCAGCGGATGTTGGCAATTTGAACTCTGGTTCCTCTGCCTTTTTTGAAACCACCTTGAACATTTGGAAGTTCCGGTTCATGTATTGCTGAAGCCTGGCTTGAAGGGTTTGAGCATCACTTTACTACCGTGTGAGATGAGTGCAATTGTGCGGTAGTTTGAGCATTGTAGATTAGGTACTTTCTAATTCTTGGATACACTAAATATCATTTACTGAGTATACACCATGCACCAACTATTTCACCTACATTATTTCATCTATTCTTCAAAACTCCACATGATTCAAATGGCATTATGTTCAATTTACAGATGTGGAAACTAAAATTCGGAGAGGAGAAGTAACCCATTCAAGGCCACAAAAATTAGCACTTAAGGTGTACAAGTCGGCACTCAACAAGTAATTCAGAACAACGGGAAGGATGGACGGATGAATAGATGGGTGGTGGGTGCATGGATGAGTGGGTGGCTGGGAGTAGACAGGAGACCAGGGGCAGGTCCAGGTTTACTTGACTGCAGGGAGCTCTTTCCATCTGAGCATATGGAGCTCCCACCTTTTTGCGCCCAAAGTAGGCATGGTGCAGGCACCTAAGTACTGCCAAACATCCCCCAAACAGAGAATAGCAGCCCAGCATCCTTTTCCCAACCAGTTTCCATAGCTACAAGGCTGGGTGTTGGATTCAGCCACAGGTCAGGGTGAGCCATTAGGGGAGCACCAAAGATGCCCCTCCCTCCCTCACAACGGGAATGGGCTGATAAGCTGAGGGTGGAGAATTTGGGGGTGGTTCTTGGGCTTCCCTGGTGGCTCAGATGGTAAAGAATCTGCCTGCAATGCAGGAGGCCCGAGGGTTCGACCCCTGAATCAGGAAGATCCCCTGGAGAAGGGAATAGCAACCCACTCCAGTATTCTTGTCTGGAGAATCCCAGGGACAGAGGAGCCTGGAGGGCTACAGTCCATGGGGTCAAGACTGAGCAACTCACTTTCACGCAGGCTGACACGGGAGACGCCTCCTCACCAGGCCACAAGGGGGCAGCATCTCCCTGCACCCGCCCACCCGAGGGGCGCAGGGCTGCTGCTGGGTCAGCAAGCTCCACCCCAGATCCTCGCCCGGCCCTTCCCTGTCAGTTCATCCCTGCACAGGCTGTTGGGGCCGCGGGGGCCATGGCTGGGAGCGCTGAAGGAAACACTGCAACGACCAAAACCACCGCCCTTTAGAGGGCAGCTTAAAACAAACTTGGCACATACAGCTCAGCCCTGAGCAGCCCTTATGAAGCCTGTGGCTCCTGCCGGATGAGGGAGAGTCCCCAGCACCCCAAGTGAGAAAAAGCAGCAGGCTGGACATGCGTGTAGGGCAACCTCGTCTGCGTGAATTGTACATACGTGTACATCAGCGCATGTGTAATTTGTGTGATGTGAATGTGTTGTGTGATCTATGGAAAAGAAAAATCTTGAAGAAATTCCACACAGCAGTGCGAATTTGGAAGTAGTTTGCACTTTTTCTTTTCAGCCTCTCTATGCTGTTTGAATTACTTTTCTGCCATTGGAACGTATTGATGATTTTTTTAAATTAACAGGTTATCTGGAAATTGGGATCTGTGGAGACTTTTGCTTGTTTGCTTTTTCTTTTTTACACTTTCTTGGTTCTTTAACCTAATCAGGAGGAGAGCAGTTTAGGGCTTGCTGATGGCCCTGCCTCCGTAACCATCCCCCACTCCCCCAAACCACCCCCGCAGGCGGCCCAGTTGGCAGGGCCCAGCTGCAGGGTGCCCTCCCTTCAGGGCAGGGCACTGGGCCCCAGCGTCCCGAGCTACAGGGAGGCCGGCACCATCTAGTTTTTCCGAGGCTGCCTTTGAGGAATCATGACAGTCCGCTAGGTTGCTGAGGGCTGGGTGCTCGAATCCCGCAGGTAAGGCCCCCGGCCCCCTGATGCAGAAGATGAAGCTTTGCAGCAGGGCCTCTGAAGCAGAGCTGAGGCTGAAGAGCAGGACCCATGGGGTCATGAAAGCAGCAGGCATGGCCTGGGGTGTGTCCATCCAACCTGGGCTCAGGTCGACACTGTTCTAACAGTTTCAACAGCAGATGGGCGGGTGTAGTAGGATGGGTGAGGCTGCAGGACCCAGAGACTTGATGTTGAATCTGGCTCCTGCATCTCACGGCTGGGTGACTTTGGGCAACAGATTTGACCTCTCTGAGCCTCAATTTTCTCGTTTGTCAAATAGCAGTTATATCTGCTAAGAGCATTGTTATAACTAAGAGCATTATTATGAAAGTGAGCATTGATCAGACTCACAGACATAAAGAATAGACTTGTAGTTGCCAAGGAGGAGAGAACAGGGAAGGGAAGGATTGGAAGTCTGGGCTTAGCAGATAGAAACTAGTATATATGGGATGGATAAACAAGGTCCTTCTGTACAGCACAGGGAACTATATTCATTATCCTGTGATAAACCATATGGGAAAGAATATGAAAGAGGATGTATGCGTGCATGCTTAGTTGCTTCACTGCGTCCAACTCTTTGTGACTCCATGGACTATAGCCAGCCAGGCTCCTCTGTCCATCAGATTTTTCAGGCCAGAATACTGGAGTGGGTTACCATTTCCTCATCCAGGGGATCTTCCCAACCCAGGGATCGAACCTGTCTCCTCTGCAGCTCCTGCACTGACAGATGGATTCTTTACCACTGAACCACCTGGAAAGCCCCAAGAGAATATAGATAGATATATATATCTGAATCACTCCGCTGTATAGCAGATATTATCACAGCATTTTAAATCAACTCTACTTCAATAAAATTCAAGAGAAAAAAAAAAGAGGGGGGAGAACTGATATACACAAACCACCTGAGAAGAGATCAGCATATAGAAGGTATTTGATGAATGGTGACCACACTAATTACCATCATTATTACCTTCTTCTCCTTCTCCTTGAAGGAAAATCAACCGTCAGACTGAATGGACTGAAAACTGAATCCAGAAAGTCTCCAGCCTGGTGACTGTGAATCTGGTCCATCTCTGAATCAAACCGGCATCTTATGACTGCTGAGGACGCTGCTCTTCCCTCAGCCCTACATCTGCAACCAAACCCCCAGCCCCGGCCTCTGCCCACCCTCGTCCAGCCCTATCCAAGGCATGGGCCGGGCTTCAACCCTGCAGTTCCTACAAGTTCTCACTTGAAGGCAATATTGAGCTTCGAATTTCAACCTGTCCAGGAGCACTCATCCTCTTCAATTCTCCAGCCTCCAGACCAGTAGAACTAGGCTGATCATAACACAGAGCAAAAGGCATGCTGCTTCCTGTCACCTAAATAGGGCACTGGCTGAAAACTGTAAAAGGGTTTCAGCAGATAAGGAGCAAAAATGAGATGAACAGGGGGCACCTATCTATGCCTTTGCAGGCTCATCTACATCCATGGATGGAGGAGCCTGATGGGCTATGGTCCATGGGGTCGCAAAGAGTCAGAGACGATTGAGCAACTAACACACTTTCACTTTCTATGAGTAATAAAAAATTGCAAGCAATGTAAATGACTGATAACTAAGTAAATTATAACATGTCCACTTGAATAAGCATTTAAAATTCTGATGATGAAGATAATGCACCAACTTGGGACAATTCCCAAAGTGAAGAGAAGAATGCAAGTTTTATGTATATTTTTACTGCAGCCATCTAAAAATTAGATATGCTTGTAGAAAAAAAAAACAAGAATAAGTGAAAATTTAAATGGCAGAGGTGAGAGGACTGGGGATTTCAGATAGTCTACTGTGCAGCCGTGCTGTTTATTCCTTCTTTTTAATATTCAGGACTATTTTATGGGTGTTGGTGGAGCTTAGTGTAATAGAAAACACACATGTAATAACACAATCCGGATGCTTCTGCCCACTGAAGTCACAGACCTTCCACAGCACAGACCCATCTGTGCGTTGATACAAATCTTCTCTAGAGAGTTGCTGAGAAACCGTTCCACTGGAGACAGGGGACAAGCACCATTCCAGGATTCATTAAAACACAGTGGAAAATAAGAAGATGTACGTTTATTAGGTTATCTCTCTTTACTATAGAAAAGCAGGAAGTCAGAGTGAGGGAAAGAGAATGGAAAGAGATACTATTCCATAGTAATAATCCCTAATTTGGGCAGACCTGGTTTGTCTCAGTAATGACGTGCCATTATTAAGCATCCCCTTGCATTAGGAGCCAAGCCACGGGCACTTCACATATATCACCCCATGTGATACATACACTCAACCATTTCATGAGATAGTAGAATTTAGTTTCCACCTTTTATAGTTGAAAAAACGGAGGCTGCGAGAGGTCCTCTGCCCAAAGTTGCATTGCTTGTTTGTGACTGGGCCAGAATTGAACCTGGGTTGGTCCCTCTTTCTGAAACCTGTGCTTCACACATAAGGAGTTGGAGCTCCCCGGAGAGGCAGATAGAGGAACCCCAGGGGAGGGGGCCCCAGCAGGCAGGCCCTGGGCTTGGCTTTGAGCACAAGCAAGGAGCAGGAAGTATCACCAGACACTTGTCTTCATCCTAATGAAGGCACGAATGGCATCTTCTGCTGCTGGGCGGGATTAAAGGAAAGCATTTGGGGGGCAGGAGGGCAGGGCCAGCGTCAGAAGATGTTGGCGGGGCCTAGTCTCCACCTTTGCTTGTCTCCTGTTCCGAACCTCTGGATTGCCCCCTTCCTAGCATCAACGGGTGAGAGTCCACAGCCCGCAGGCAAAAGCCTGAGTACTGCCCATGTGGGAAATCTCCAGGTTCAAAGAGCTCCATTCAGGGGACTTCCCTGGTTAAGACTTCACCTTCCAAGGCAGGGGGTGGGGGTTCAGTCCCTGGTTGGGAAGCTAAGATCCCACACGCCTCACAGCCGAAAAGACAAAACATGAAGCAGAAGCGATATTGTAACAAATTCAATAAAGACTTTAAAAATAATCCACATCAAAAAAAAATAAAAAGAAGTTCCATTCAAACCACAGATTCCCAGGACTCAGGTGAGCAGAGCCCATGAAATCAGTGTTGACCAACATGCAAATAGGCTAAAAGAGATGATTTTTCATGAGACAATTTGGGTTGTGTTGGGTTGGGTTTAACTAGCATTTGTATGTCCAGGGACTCACAAAGGAGGCAGTGTTAGTGTGTCCGTTTCACAGATGAGAAACCTGGGACTAGAAAGAACTTTCCAAGGCCCTTAGCTGGGAAAGTGTGACAGCCTCCAGAGTCAAGCTCACTGAAGCCCATGCTCTCAACTGCTACAGTGTAATGCCTTCTGCTGTGCCAGACCGCTTAGGGGGAAAAGAGGACAAAAACATCACAGCAACTTCTCTGCACCTCAGGCTCTTCATCTGTAAAATGGGCCAATGATAACAATACCTACCTCAGAGTGTTGTGAGAATAAGTTCACAGGTGTAAATCTATACATGTCCTCACTCAGCAGATAGTAGCATTGAGATTATAGCGTCAAGACTTGGAAGGAG
Organism: Aepyceros melampus; assembly: GCA_006408695.1. Lineage (NCBI taxonomy): Eukaryota > Metazoa > Chordata > Mammalia > Artiodactyla > Bovidae > Aepyceros > Aepyceros melampus. The sequence goes on along the minus strand of SJXQ01002457.1, from coordinate 742,785 downwards.
CAAAGTGGCCTGGTCTGACATCCTTGCAACTGCCAGTTGCTTAAACTGCAAAGACACCATCCTTGCTCCATGAGGGGCTTGTTCTTTCATGAAGACATTCATGATTAGAAATGTCTTCCTAATGTGTTTGGCTAATTCTGGTTCTCATGACATACGTCCGCCCCCAGGTCTATTTCTGCCCTGGAAGAGAGACAGAATAAAGCCAGTCCCTCCCTCGGCAGTGCTTCTGAGCTGAGGAGGAGCCCTCCCCAGCGTGCCTGCTCCAGGGCCCCCTCTCCACTCAGCGTCCTTGTCCACGGAAGCCCAGAACAGGATACAGGCATCCAGCTGGACCCTGCCACCTCCCTGACCCCGGGGAATATTAATGCAAAAGTGATCCCCTTTTGCCTTACACTGACAGAATGGAAGAAGAAAAGACACAGGCAGCATAATATGGAACATGAAAAGGACGGCTGTGTCTGGGGCACTTTACGATGTGATGAATCTCAGTTCATGACACTTGCCAATTTCTCAGCTTCGGCCCCCAACCCATTCTCGCTGACTGCTACAGCTTCCTGGAGTGCTGCCTTTGTCCTGGTTTCTGTTCTAGGGGCTTCTGGGCAGCAACCTTCCTTCTCTAGCACACCCGAGCACTGAGAATAAGCCAGGCAAACACATTTCTGTCCATAAGGCCACACACCATAGGGGCCAGGCCTGCCTGGAGCCCCCTCCACCAGCATTCATCGCTGGCACCATGCCCCCCTGCACTTATGGGAGAACCAGGCTCTGGGCCGACTGCTCACAGAAGTAGAGCTCGCCTTTTAAGTATCTTTATCTCCTGGAGGCTGCAGGGAGCTGGGACCACGCGGGGTGCCGTCTCCACCAGAGGAAGACGTTAATGGGCAGTGGAAGAACACAGCAATGCAGGGTTGTTGTCTCGTCAGGATTCTTCTGAATGTGCGGAAGTATCCTGGAAAGTTAAATCTTCATTCGAGTCTGGGCTAAGTGCTCCTCCCTCGGTGCACTCCTCCTCCGCCCTTCCAGCTCAGACTTACCTCTGCACCGCAATTGTCTGGCTACTGATCTAGGTCTCTCCTTACCGCATGAGTTCCTTGAGGGTGGGCAAGCATCTCCCTTGGTATTTCAATTCCCCAGTGCCCAGAGATAGAAGATGATCCTGGTGTTGGCTGAATGAACTGATACAATGAATGACTAGCACTTAACCATCTGATCCACATTCTGTACTTCCTCTTTTATAAATATTTTATTTGGGATTTTAAAATTTTTTATGTTTTATTTTGACTGTGCTGGGTCTTCATTGTGGCATGGAAGCTCTCTAGTTGCCCCACAGCATGTGGGATCTTAGTTCCGTGGGACTGAACCCGCATCCCCTACACTGAAAGGCAAGTTCTTTACCACTGGACCACTAGGAAAGTCCCAACATGCTCTGTACTTTTGACAAAGCTACACACCCATGCGCGGACTTCCAGTTTCAAGATGGAAGAACAAAGATTTTCTTCTTAGAAATCAACCAAGGACCAAAAAACAAACACATACAAACTCTATCTTCAGTAAACCAGGAAACATCTGTAAGCCTAACTCCTATATAGAAAAGCTCAACAACGTAGAGAAATGTAAATGACCCAGCAGAGAGAAAGCAAGGCAAACTCAGGGATCTAAAGGCTGGGCTCGGGGGACCTGCACTTTGCTCTACAGAACTCCAGAAGGCTCAGGAACAGGAAGCCTCAAGTTCTCACATTAGATACAGGTTGAACAGGGATGAAAATAGAAAACTTTTGAAAAAAAACCTCTTTAAAGAGACAGAAAGTCCATCGACTGGTGAATAGACAAATAGGATGTCACATATCCATACAATGGAATACCGTTCAGCTTATCAAAAAATGAAGCACTGATGCATGCTACAACAGAGACGAAACTTGAAAACGTTTTGCTAACTGAAAGAAGCCAGACGCAAAAAGTTACATATTATGTGAGTCTATTTAGATAAAATGCCGAGAATAAGTGCCTCTGCAGAGACAGAGGGCATATTGTGGTTGCCAGAGGCTGAGGAGGGTGGAGTGGAAAGCGACTCTAATGGGTGCAGGCTTCTCTTCGGGATAATGAAAATACCCTGGAATCAGACAGCGGTGATGGCTGCACAACCTTGTAAATGGACAAGCAACTGAACTGAACACTTTAAAGGGATAAACGGTGTAGCATGTGAATTATATCTCAATTTTGTTAAAGACACAAAACCTACGATCAGCTTTTTCTGGTTTAAATAGGAACGAGGAGACAAGAGTCACCAGAATCTTGAAGAACATCTTGACCATGAAAGACGAAGACAGGAATATATAAAAACAAGAAAGAAACTCAGAGCAGAGATAATGCAGGGCTCAGAAGAAAACTGCAAATAACTGCTCCCACAGTAAAAGAGTTTTAGCCAAAGGGTTTGGATAAAATAAAAGATGGCAAAATAATCCTGTATAGTCAGTCATTTCTAGCCATCCTTTTAAAATAAAAGCCCTTGTGGTCAAAGCCACTAATTATCCACCAGTCTCTTTTCCCCCTTCTTTCTTTTAATCACAGAACCCCCACCTGAGTCTGGCTGCCCAGGTAAAGACCGCATTTCCCAGCCTCTTTCGCAGCCAGGGGTGACCGCTGACCCATTGCTTGCAGTGACTTGGGAAGATGTGATGTGTGTGACTTTCACATCACTTCCTCAAAAGAAAACTGCCCACACTCCACTTCCTCTCTCTTTCCATCACACAAGCTGATTCATGGTCACGATGACCAACAAGCAGAAGGAATCTGAGTCTCCAGATAATGTAGGTAAGCAGAGCTGTCTCCTTGCCCCACGGTCCAGGGAGGGGGCGCCTACCTGAGCTCCTGGTCTGTCCTATCCAAGTGTTTACTAAACTCCTGGCACTGGATGTGACGGGGAAACACAGGAGCCAGTTACAGAGGGACTCCCTGCTTCATTCAGTTCTACAGTCAAGCACCAGTGAAAGTGTGTCCTTAATTAATCTGTGTAATACATACACGTTTCAAAACCCAAAATATGCAAAAGTGTATATTACAAAGGACTTCCCTGATGGTACACAGGATAAGAAGCCACCTGCCAGTGCAGGGCACATGGATTCAACCCCTGGTCCAGGAAAATTCCACATGCTATGGAGCAACAAAGCCCAGGCGCCGCAACTACGGGGCCCACACTCCACAGCCCACGAGCTGCTGTTTCTAAGGCCAGTGTGCCCAGAGCCCAGGCTCTGCAACAAGAGAAGCCGCCACAATGAGAAGCGCATGCACCTCAGCTAAAGAGGAGCCCCACTCCCCACAGCTGGAGAAAGCCAGCGCACAGCAACGAAGACCCAGCACAGCCAAAAAATTAAAAATACATTTCAAAATCCATATTATGAGAATTCTCCTTTGATTTAAGTTTACCTGGCCAGATACCACCCTACCTTCTATTGTTACTGGTTTCTTGTGGATTTTTCAAGAATTTCTTTGTTGTTGTTCAGTCACTCAGTTAAGTCTGACTCTTTGCGACCCCATGGACTGCAGCATGCCAGACTTCCCTGTCCTTCACCAACTCCTGGAGCCTACTCAAACTCATGTTCATTGCATCAGTGATGCCATCCAACCATCTCATCCTCTGTCGTCCCCTTCTCCTCCAGCCTTCCATCTTTCCCAGCATTAGGGTCTTTTCGGATGAGTCTGCCCTTCACATCAGGTGGCCAAAGTACTGGAAGTTCAGCTTCAGCATCAGTCCTTCCAATGAAAAGGTTGATTTCCTTTAGGATTGACTGATTGATTTCCTTTAGTTTGATCTCCTTGCAGTCCAAGGGACTCTCAAGAGTCTTCTCCCACACCACAGTTTAAAAGCATCAAGTTTTTGGCGCTCAGCCTGTGTTATGGTCCAATTCTCACATCCATATATGACTACTGGAAAAACCATAGCTTTGACTATACAGACCTTTGCAGGCAAAGTAATGTCTCTGCTTTTTAATTTAATAATTTCTTTATGCAAATATAAATATAGGTCCTTATATTTGCTTCTTATTTACACAAAATAGTTTTCTACATTCTACACCCAACATTCTACAGTGGTACCACTTTTAAGAATCTATTCTTAGAAAATAACTAGAAATGTTGTTGTATGACCAGAGATATTAATTGCAGCATTATTTATAGTTTTTTTTTTAAAGAAAGGAACTCTTAATGCACAAAAACAAGAAGCTTAGCTACAAAGATTAAATTTACAGAAAGTATTCCATGACATGGGAAAATGCTTATGATTTTGTCAAGTGGAAGAAGAAGATCAGAAATACAATGTGTCTTCAGCTATGTAAAAAGCATGTATAGAAAACGAGAGACGGGACTTCCCTGGTGGTCCAGTGGGTAAGAGTTCACTTTGCAATGCAGAGGACCCAAGTTTGACCCCTGATCAGGGAACTAAGATCCCGCATGCTGCAGCAGCTCAGCCCACACACCACGACTCCTGAGCCCATGAGCCAAACGAGAGTCCACGCACCACAGCTCGACAGGCTGGCGCGCCACAGCTAAGACCTGGCACAGCAAAGGAATAAATCAATATTTTTTAAAAAATAAAGACAATGAAAGGAATGTGCCACACCTAAATATCAGCAGTGCTGTTTGTCAGTAGGTGAAATTATTTTTTCTTCTGCTTCTCTGTTTCCCAAAATGATGACAACAAGTTTGTAATTCTTCTATATAATAGGGGAGGGGAGGGGACAGGAGAGGGGCAGACATAGCCCCTCACCTCCTTCCAGAGGTACTTGCAAGGTGGTTCATGTCAGAGTGACTCCGGGCAGGGAGGGTGGATAGGGCTGAACTGTGCTTTCCTCTCCTCTGCTTGGAATCCCTTTGCCCCTGATGCTGCCTTCTTGTTCTCCCTCTTCCACTTGCTCCCTGATGATTTCCAGGCCCCATGTAGCTGAGCCAGGAACTCACTGCTGTTCCAGGTTAAGGCAGTGGCATCAGAGGTTGAACCTTCGTAGGAGAGGGTTGGAGCTTTAAGTGTGTCTCTCCTTTCACTCCGAGGACTGAATGTTGCCCAAATAAAATGCTGCCTTGTCTTCCCCTTTGCCACCATCTGCTCAGCATTCTGGCCGGTTCACATCCACCACTAAGCCCCATCCAGATACGTCCCAGCCCGTGCCAGCCCAACAATGGCTCCATAAATCTTCCATATTTTCCCACCTTTCTTTCAGTTAGGCCAGAGTGCATAGTATTTCCAATGCATAGTATTACTTGGATTTTTTAAAATTAATAAGTATTGACTTTGGATAAACAACAAAGTCCTATCGTATAGCACAGGGAACTATATTCAATATCCCGTGATAAACCATAATGGAAAAGAACATGAAAAAGAATAGATATGTATCTATATTTATGTATAACTGGGTCACTTTGCTATACAGTGGTAATACAACATTTTAATTCACCTATACACCCATACATCAGTAAAAAATAAGTACTGACTTTAGAGTATATTAAGACAAATACAAGGGTCTCAAATCCATGATTTCTTGAACATTATTACTTGGGGTAAGGCTAAATTAAGTTTTAAGGTAAAAAAATGTAGGTCATGTCAATAAAAATATCATTTTAATAAATATATTATTTTACTTAATATGTTTGTTCATCTTTATTTACATATGATTTATCTTACTGGCTACAAAAAACAGCAAGGTCTAGGAAACTACATTAAGGTGTTAATTTCTTTTAGTGTTTTTATGCACACCTGGGAGCGGTAATTCGTTGTCATCCTTGAAATCCCCACCTTGAAAGGTGGGCCTGGGCAGAGACGCGCAGATGGAGGGGGAACCCCACTGGGGGCTTATGGAGACCACACTGAACGTACTGTTTCTCAGCGTCTATCCGAGGATCTTCCTGATGGAGTCTTTGGGCAGCCAAGGCGTGGTGTTGTCCTTTTTCAGCCAGGAGAGGGCATGAGTCTGCAAGCAACCTGTGGGGGCAGTGGGAGAAGCCCCCTCCTCACGCACCAGGGCGAAGAGCTGATCCCACCTGCTAAATGACAGACTGTGATTACAAGTCACTTGCTAAGGTCATCCAGTCCAATCCTAGGGAGACAGAACATACTTTAGAAAAAGCTCTCCATTTCCGAAAAGAAGAGGATTTCCCCCACCTTCTCCAAGGCGGAGGGTACCGAGAGGGGCGGAAACAAAGATGGACCAAGTTAAATAGAGCAAGGCCTTTTAATCTGCCTGCACTTCAGTTTGGGACTCTCGGGCACTTGGCACTTTTCCGGGCTGCCTGCAATGGGGCCCTTCAGCACTTCTCCCATGCAAGTGTGGGAGGACACACGGGTGGGAGTGGAACGGGGGTGGGGGACAGGCGAGCAGCCTCCTAGACTCGAAGACTTCGGAGGATTAGGACAGTGACAGGCGTCTTCTGCAGGGAACGCAGCCAGCCCCCACCCCCACCTGCCCCAAGCCCGGGATCCAGCCTTCGCCAGCTACCCCAGAGCCCAGCTTCTCAGTGCGTGCGTCTCAATTCACGACTCTGGACATTTGGGGCGGCTGGCAAGGGCTTGGCAGGGCTGGTCCCCACCAACTGCCACCTTGCCGGGGGAGGGTAGAACAGCAGGTGGGTCCTGCAGGAAGGCCCAGTTCGCCTGTGTTGGCATCTGGCAGCATCACGCTGCAGCTTCCACGATATAAATACAGGCAGCGAAAATAGCTAATCCCAGATAACAGCAGTGTAATCACCCAGCGCCCGGCCTGGAATCCCAGAGAATTTGGAGGGAGCAGCTGCAGGGGCTGCCCCCTTTGCAGCCCACTGCCCCTGGGTGGCCCCGGCTGAGTGTAGGCCAGCAGAAGCTGGGGGGCGGGGAGCAACTGGAGACAGAGGCCTGATGAAAAACACCTCTAATCGCCGCTCTGCCTGGGGAGAGATGGTTTTTCTAGAAGGACCATGAGAATTCTGAGCTTGCAGCAATGTGAACCTGGTCTCCAGCGACAATTGAGACATGTGATGATATACACGGAATCATCTAGGTTTGCCCTTTTTTTTAAAATTCTGGGTATTATTATCAGCGCTGGTGTCACTAGGATTCTCCAATCTGGGAGGTCAGGGCCTCTCCCGTGTCCCTCCCACAGTCCTGAGAGCGAGGGTGGTCAGTCTGTGGCTGGCAACCCCAGGCTCTTGAACTCAGTTCTGACACCCTGGCTGCCCCGAGGGGTTACCATTGAGGTTCCGAACCTTGCAGCCACTGCTCCTATGGAGACCACCAACCAACCATCTGGGAGAAGTTGCTGGGCTTGCTGTCCTCAGCCATTCTGCTCAAACAGCACACTTAATTAGGGCAGGCTGGGACGATGCAAGCAGCTCAGGCCTCCCCTGTCCTGTTTACTGCACTCCTTGACTCTCTGGTTGGTGGACAAGCCATCCGCAGCCACCAGTCCTGTCTGTCCGCACACTTCTCTGTGGTTTGTTCTGGCTTCCCAGGTGTGCTTCTGAAGGGCGCTGGATATCTGTCCCTTCTGAGAGTTGTGAGGCACTCTCTTGCCCAGATGCAGCTGCAGACAGAGCCCCGAGGCCCTGGAATCGGCTCTGCTTGGGCCGTTGTGGATGGACAGTGATGGGTGAGGCCACAGAGGGGCTCAAAAGTAGGGTGAGGGCTGGGCCTCAAAGGTACATGTTGGTGAGCACCCAAGCCATTTGATTCATTATGAAAGTGTCACAGGACTTCCCTGCTGGGTCAGTCAGTAAGGAAGCCTCAGGAGAATGCAGGAGACTGCCTACAATGCAGGAAATCCAGGTTTGATACCTGGGTCAGGAAGATCCACTAGAGAAGGAAATGGCAAGCCAGCCCAGTATTCCTGCCTGGGGAATCCCATGGACAGAGGAGCCTGGCAGACTACATAAGCATCATTACTACCCTCTGTCTATCCAAAAAGAAGAAAGAGGAACAGTCCAGAGCAAACCACAAAGAACGGGAAATGGAATCATTTGTCATCTCTGCACAATCCAGGGCTGACAGCGAAACAGACTCCTCCGTCTGACGGGGTTGTGAGAGGCTGTTCTCTGATGCTCTTGATTGGAGAACTGAACTTATTACAAATAATGCTATGTTCGTTTGGAGTTTCGTGACCCTTTATCCACACAGACTTTCATATAGTCACTGCAGAAGGAAGTCACTGTGTTCTTTCCCCGGAATACTATCATAAAGACCAGCCGCAAGTGCCTCAGTGAAGAGCAGACCCTGAGCTGTGCAAGTGTGTGCTTCTCCGGCTCAAGATGGCAAGTGGAGTAGATGGAAGGTTTGCCTGCCTCAGAACCCCCAGGCCCATGTGAGGTGGAGACCTTTGAAAGAAGGGCCTGTGAGGCTGAAAGGCCACCACAGGAAGCTCAGCCACCAAGATCAAATCTGAAGAGTAGCTGATGACATGGGGAAATGTTTATAATTTTATAGTAAGTGGGAAAATTGCATATTATATGATCTCAACTATGTAAAAATACACATGTAAAAAGGTAAAAGAGCCACTCAACTACATATGTTCTGTGCTTTTTTGTTGGCTTAATCAAATTATAATATTTTTCTTCTATCACCTGAACCCATCATGCTGTGGGTTTCTCCCAGTTTCTTTCCTTTCTAAGGAAGCAGCACTGGGCCTGTCATCTGTGCGTTAAAGAAACCCATGATTTCCTGGCTATGATTGCTTTGGTTAAGGCTGAAAAAAAGTTCTCAAGTTAAAAAATAGAGTCAAATTAAAATATTTTAAAAAATTAAAATATTAAAAATAATATTTTGCCTAGTTGTGGCAAACAACTGTTTAGGAAACTCTACAAAGGTGTTAATTTTTAAAAAGAAAAAAAATTTTTAATATGTACCAATGTCTGACTTGGTGAGGGATAATCCATTTCCACTCCTGAGATTCCTGCTCCAAAGAGGGATGGACAGAAAAAATGAGAGAGATGGACAGAGCTCCACAGTAAGCGTGGAAGGTTAGAGGCCCCTAAACAGGGGGTAACACTCAATTCCCTCTTCAACCGTGGGTGAATCCATGAGGCTCCAGCTAGAGCCCTGCCTGGTCCAGTCAGCCTCAACCTCGGTCCCACATTGCGCATCCACTATAGCCCTTGGGACCAGCCCCCGGGAGCCTGACATCAAAGATGACCCTCGAGGGACTTCCCTAATGGCCTAGGGGTTGGGATTCCGGCTTTCGCTGGTGGTCCAGGTTTATTCCCGGGGCAAGGAAGATCCCACAAGCTGTGTGGTACGGCCAAAAAAAGTTGACACTTGGGATCATAACTACCGCTGAGCCACCAGGGAAGACACAGTGCATCCTAACCATATCTAAATCTCTTGTTCTTCATCAGAAAGGTTTTTCTTTACATATTGAGCAGAAAACAAACCTCCAAATAACAATAGGATAAAGGGAAATGCCATTTGCTGAACACATATGATACACCAAAAAGCATACTAGAGACAGGTTACATTTTATTTAATGTAGCCCTCCCAACTAAAAGACAGATTTTAGACCGTCTATTTCACATGAGAAAACTGAGCCTCAGAGAGGCTAGAAGACTTGTCCAAGGTCATCCAGATAAAAGTGGTCAAGCAAAGATTCAGATCTGTTGAATCTGACACCCAAGCCCAAGGTCTTTGCACCAAACTATACTGCTCCTTGCCTCTGGAAAGACTTACCTACATACAAAAAGCAATGAGGGGGTAAGAGGAGGAAGGGAACATGAGCTGAGGTTGACAAGATTCCAGGTGACTGATAACCTTTCTCCCCAGATATTTTAGCACTGGGAAGACACATGAGCTCCGAAAAAGAAAGAGAAGGAAAAGAAGCAAAGGCTCAAAAGGAAAGGCATGGGGCATCACAGTGCGGTCAGCTTCCCGGCTCTGTGCTTGCTGGGTGACTGCCTACTGCCAGCATGTAAATGTGGGTTTCACTGCCAAGACACCAACAGGCCCAGGTCTTCCGTCTCTGTAATCTAATCACACCCCTCAGAGCCCCAGCCAGCAATCTCTTTCCCTCACCCTGTCACAAATGCCATCCCTGTGCATCACAGACTCCCCTCACACGCACAGCCTGGCGGAACACTGGGACCCATCTTGGCCACACATCCACATATGGGCAGGGTCAGCCCTGCTTCTGCACGGCGCACCAAGGCCAAAACAAGAGTGAGACCCAGAGAGGCCCCTGCAGCTGGCAGACCTGGCTGGCCGAGCGAGGTCACAACAGAGGCTTGCTCTCAGCTGAGGTTCCTTGCTGTTGCACACTGTGGCTCTCCTCATGAAAAGTCACTAGGGATAAAAATGAAAGAAAGAAAAAATCCACACATGCTTCCAGAAATACAATTATTTTTTCAAAGGTGTGAAGAAGCGTTTAGTAAAACACATCTGATGATCCAGATTCAAGATTTGACTGCTGTAATGAACTGCATATCATTAACTGACCTGATGCTTGGAAAGTCACAGAAGGGCCTGCCTGATGCAAACTGCGTGGGCACCACCACCCCTGGCTTGGAATCAGCGTGGGCCCATCTTCCAGAAGAGTTCAGAGACCACTGAAGATTTCAGGATGAGGATCAAGGCAAAACGGACTTTAGCATTTTTCATTTATATTGGATCCCATGTTTCCATGTAGCTTATCTCATTTGTTCCCTCAGTAATCTGTGAGGCAAGTAAGCCTGCTATTATTATCTTTTTTTTTTTTTTTTTTTTGGCTGCAGCACGCAGCTTTCAGGATCTTAGCTCTCCGACCAGGGACAGAACCTGGGCCCTAAGCAGTAAGGGCACCGAGTCTTAACCACTGGGCTGCCAGGGAATCCCCTTATTGTCTTCTTGTAACTGAAGAGGAAAGGAAAGCCCAGGGCCCCATGGTCCCACAGCTACTCTGTGGCAGAGCTCAGACTGCAGCTAAAATCTGGAGGCATGAACGCTCATCCCTGGTTATAGCGAACTAGATTACAGCAACTAGGTCGTTCAGACCACCTGCCATTCTGCTAAGGACAAATGGCAAAGCTGCAGAACAAGCACATTCTTAATTGAGCAAATGGGAGGAATTCACAAGTTTTTGGACATATATAAAGAAGAAGAATATGGCAAAGCTCTGCTGTTATGTTCCCTGGCACATTTAAAATTAGAAGATTATTAATAGACTCAAAGGCAGTAACAAAATTACCCTGCCCTTCTTGGTAAATGTCAAGCCATAACTATTATTCTTATTATTACTATTAGTCCTAAATAGTGAGGGCTTTGCCTCAGGAGTAAGGCTTTATCGCTAAAGCATGCAAAGACAGAATAAACGGAAAGAAAAATCTATATGTACTTGTTTTAGAAGTGGTTTCATTGTAAGAATTTTGTCTGCCAGACTATCTTTTGAGAAAGGAAAGGGGTAAATCCAGTGAAATATATTGTCACCTTACATTGTTATTATTTGTAAATATTTGTTTGTGTGTGTGTTCAGTCATGTATGACTCTTTGTGACTCCATCAACTGGGTCTCATCAGGCCCATCTGTCTATGGAATTTTCCAGGCAAGAATACCGGGTTACCAATTCCTATTCCAGGGGATCTTCCTTACCCAGGGAATGAACCTGTGTCTCTTCCATCTCCTGCATTGGCAGGCAGATTCTTTATCATGGCGGCACCTGGAAAATCCATAAACATCTGTTTATGCTTTTAATAAAACTGGTAATTATTCAAAGCAAAAAACAAAAAACCCACACACAAAAAAAACCTGCTTAAAGACATCAGACAGCTAACAAAATAATGAAGAATTACCAGCCAGAACACAGAGGAAGGCGGCAGTGAGTCCATTCTTTGAGTTGCTTTAAGGCCTGGGGGCATTTGCTAATTCTGCAAGTAGTGGCTGAGTGGCACTTCTGACATCCTCAACGGGAAAGGAGGGCAGAGATGGAATCTGAGACCCGCCAAGGGTAGGACTGGGACTAGCTTGGGACTGGAACTACAAAGGGATGCTCTCTCCAAGTAAGGCGAATCAGAAGTAGACAGGCAATTGCAGAGAATACAACTTGGCATTAAGTATTCCAAAGCTCTGAAATTAGATTTAAGTAATCCTGGATTGTTGGTGCCCCAGGAGCCTGGGAGAAGCAGACAGAAACCTTCTTAGAAGGAAAATAATTTTATTGGAGGTCTCAAGTTGATTCTGCAAGCAGTTTTGCAAAAACAATGCCCGAAGCACAGTAAAAAAAAATACTAAGGCAAAAGGGATATAAAGCAGTATTGAAGAAAACAAAAACACATAAAAATCAACACACAATAGAGACAGACTCACAGAAATTCTAGATATCGTCATTGCCAGAGACTTTAACATAATTGTGCTACCACATCCTAGGAAATAAAAGAAGTAAAACATAAGACTGAGAATTTTGACAGAGAACTGGACACTATAAAAAAAAAAACAGATGTGTCAGAATTGGAAAATATAATAACTCTAGGTAACAACTCAAAGGATAGTTTTAGTCTAAAAATATGGTGAACTATGTTAGGTCAGAAGAAATTATCAGAAAAGAGTAAGAAAGACCGATGGATGGCAATACAGAAAACAGGGCAAGAGACGTAAACGACAGTGAGATCCAACATGTGTGTTATTAAGGGCCCGGGGAGGAGAGAGAGGGAAATGTCAGGAGCAATGTTTGAAGAGATAACAGCTGAGAATTTTCCAAAAGTGATGAAAGACATCATCATACCACAAATTCAAGAAGGTCTTACAAATCCCAAGCATGATAAATAAAAAGAGACCCACACTTTGCACACTGTTTTAAAAGACTGCTGAAAACCAAGGATGAAGAGAAAATCTTAAAAGAAGCTAGAGGGAGGGAAAAGATGGATTACCTAAAAAAGGAGCAGGAATCAGGCAGTCAGCTGACAGCAACAGTGGAAGCAAGAGGGTGATGAGACCGAATCTTCAGCCGGCCAAAAGAACTTATGCCCCCTGACTGCGAGTCTGGTTCTCCTTCTACTACACTATGCTGCCACCCAAGCTTTCATTCCTACTGGCTTCCAGGGCTCGACAAACCTGAGTCCAAACGCTAGCCATTAGATGTCAAGTCTTTGCTAGTTTTCTGTACAACGCAGAAGAGAAAGATTTAATAGAAAATGTATACCAAGCATCTGGTATTTAGTAGCTCAACAAAAGTGAATTCTTGCTCCCTCATTTTATTTCTTCCTCCCTGAGACTCTGATATCCCCTCAAAATAAACATCATTGACAAATACTTTTACCCTGCTCTGGTTTATTCTTGTGCAGTTCAAGTCCTAGTGATTTGCTGAACTATGGCTCTATCATACAGATTTAAATTTTCTGGGGAAATTGTGGGCTTTATCCCATCTCACCATCCTGACTGGTTCCTTCTTCTTGAGCTCTCCTTCTCAGTCTTGTATTTGGATCATTCGATTATACCCCCTCTAAGGCAGAACTCACCAACCTGGCCACCCTACCTCCTGACTGCCATGCATATAAGGTGACTTTTCTTTTCTGCAGTGATGCATCAGATACTCGACTGCCTTAAGGTTGGAGTGTAGCTATATTTTAGAAGACCAGAAGTTCGAACTTGAGCGCAGCAGACCTAGAGCTCCAGGGAGACAGTAGTTCCTCGGTTGATCATTTGATCGTAGGTCACCAGCTAATACTTGGTGAGAACCTGTCACGGATCAGGCCAATGCAGAGGTAAGACATGGCACCCACCCCTAAGACACTCTCGGTCTGTGGAGGAACAAACCGTTTCAACAAGTACCAAAATAAGGTGTGATGGAGTTACAAGGAGGAGGAAACTAACTTGAACAAAGAAAAGACTAGACCTGAGCCCTCTTCTCTCTCTACACTCTCCCTGCTTAATCTTATCTATCGCCATGGCTTTAAATACCATAGGTACACTAATGGACTCCAAATCACACCCAACCCAGATCAATCCACTAAACCCTGGAGTTTGACAACTGCCAACTAGAGATCTGGATGTCTACAAAAATCTAAAAAGTAACATATCTAAAGGAGAACTATTGAATGCCTGCCTCATATCCATACCTCACTCTCAAACACATACACTCACAAACCTGATTTTCTTCCAGTCTTCCCCACCCCAGGAGATGCTGCTAGTTACCTAAGCCAGGCACTGAGGTACTGAGGTGTTATCCTCAGTTCTCCTTCCTTTATTGCCCACCACATTGGGCTCTACTTCCAAAATGATCTTGTTGATGAGTTTGCATCTGTGAGTTCATTTTCTTCCACCAGTAACCCTTCTTCCTAAATGCAGGAACTTTGTTGTTCTTCTCCTTTCTATTCGATTTATTTTTACTACTGTATCTCAGCTTGTGGAGCAGTGACTGTCACTGAACAGGCTTTTGATACACCTGTGTTACCAGCTAAGAATGTCAGGGAAGGTGTCAGTGGGGAGAGCTCGGATGATATTTCAGCTGTGTATTGTTTACCTACTGGAGAAGGAGGAAGGGAACGCCCCAAAGAGGGACTAGTTCAAACAAAGAGAGAGAAGCAATAAAAAGGGTGGAGTCCCTGATGGCTCAAGTGGTAAAGAATCCACACGCAATGTAGGAGACACGTGAGACCTGGGTTTGATCCCTGGGTTGGGAAGATCCCCCGGAGAAGGAAATGGCAACCCACTCCAGTATTATTGCCTGGAAAATCCTATGGCCAGAGGAGCCTGGTGGGCTACAGTCCATGGGGTCACAAGATCAGACACAGCTGAGCACACACATCGTCAACAGCCAAGACTCAGAGGTCAGGAGGGCTGTGTTCAAACTGCAGCTCAGCCTCTAGCTCTGTAATCTTTTGAAAAGTCGTTTCTTGATCTGAGAAAAATGGGACTAATGCTACTACATTCTTAGAGCTGTGTGAAGAATTACATGAGAATGGGCAAAGCACACTATGTGTATGAAATAAATGGTAGTTTTATTAATATGAATTCATTACAATTACACATGTATAATGAGTATCCATTTTTTAATCACTTGATGTGGCTAGAATATGGGATGCATGAGAAATTTCTAGAAAATGTGACTAGATAGTTAGGTTGGAGTCAGAACCTTGAGGTCAGGGGACCCTCAAAATCATGTAGCATCAGTGGCCAAATGACCACAGCTCTGCAAATTGTTCTGTCACTCAAAGGGGATCAGCATACTGTAGCCTGAATGCCTTGATGCAGGCTGTATAGCAGTCAGCTAATGCAGGCAATTCTCAGCTCTGACAGCGGCATATTATCCGTCTATGGCTGGGTAATAAATTACCCCAAATCTTGGCAGCTTAGAAAATCATGAACATTTATTACTTCATACAGTTTCTGTGGGTCAGAAGTACAGGAACGACTTAGCTGGGTGTTCTGGCTTGAGAGCCTCTCAGGAAGCTGCAGTCAGCTGCAGCCGTCTGAAGGCTTGCCTGGGGCTGAAACACTCACTTTCAGCACTGTTCGGCTGGCTGGCAAGTTCAAGCTGGCTGTTGGTAGGAGGCCTTAATCACTTGCTGTAGAGACCACAGGGCTGCTTGAGCATCCTTACAATGTGGCAGCTAGCTTCCCCCAGAGCAAGTGATCTGACAGAGAGAAAGGATAAAGTCACAATGTCTTTCACAACAGTGCATAGCAGATCATACACAGTCATTTCTAATTCCTTACTGGTTACCAGGTCAGCCTTACTTATTGTGGAGAAAGCCTTAGCTCTTCCCCACTTGGCCTCTTATCTTTCCAGAATGCCAGGAAGCAAGGATCATTGAGGGCCATCTGGGAAACCAGCTACCAGAGTTTGGCCAGAGCAGAGGTGAATTTTTCCTCCCTTCCTAGTGGATGGAACCAAATAACTAGGCTGAAAGAGAAAGTACAAAAATATAAAGCAGAACAGGACTGCTAAATGGATAAAGTAATAATAATAGGATAATAATAGCTATCATTTATTAAGTGTTTCCCTTATACTAGACAAAGGCCAGGATCCTTCCATGCTCTGTTACCAGGGTTGACAAATGATGGCCTAAGGGTCAAGTCTGGCCCGCAGCTGGACATGTATATAAAATCTTAATGGAACTCAGCCACACTGTTCTAAATATGCATTGGTTATGGTGCCTTCACCTACAACAGCAGCTGAGCAATTGTAACAGAAACCTTACGGTCTGCAAAGCCAAGAATATTTACTACCTGGCTCTTTATAGAAAAAGTTTATCAACCTGTGCTCTATTTTATTAAAAATGCCTAAAAACCCCTACTTCCCTGGTGGCTCAGATGGTAAAGTGTCTGCCTACAATGCAGGAGACCTGGGTTCGATCTCTGGGTTGGGAAGATCCCCTGGAGAAGGAAATGGCAACCCACTCCAGTACTCTTGCCTGGAAAATCCCACGGACAGAGGAGCCTGGTAGGCTACAGTCCATGGGGTTGCAAAAGAGTCAGACACGACTGAGCAACTTCACTTTCAAAAACCCCTAAGGTTAAAAAAATTATTTAAAAATTAAAAATCCCATGAGGTAAGTGATATTACTTTCCTCATTTTATAAATGAAGAAACTAATAAGATCAGATAAATTAAGTGGCTTGCTCAAGATGTTATTTACTGTAAAGTTCCTGTCAGGGAGCCCAACCTCAGGGTCTAGATTATGCTGGGCTAGGAATCAGAGATGCTGGCTATTCTGAAGAACTATGTGACTGAGCAGTTACTTAATGTCTTGCTCCTCATTTTTCTCTGCTAATGACTGGTTTTTAAATGTCTGTTCAGCCACTTTAGGGAAAGTCAAAGGATAAATATAAAAGGTGAATGAAAAAATGGCAAATACTTCAACAAAAGTAATTAGTAGTCTTAGTACATGATGCTAAGGCTTACAAAGAGAAAGAGCTCTGGGAGGAACTCCTGGAGAAGGAGCTCAGTTACCCCTGAAAAACAGACCACCTAAGGCGTAATGACTGAAGGCAATGATTTATTACTGTTCCTGACTCTGTAGGCTGGCTAAGTGGTTCCTCTGCTGGTTCCCCCTGAATTCATTTATGTATCTGCTTTCAACCAGAGCAGCAATTCTCAACCAGGAGTGATCTTTCCACCCACCCAAGAGACACCTGGATATGTCTAGAGACATTGTTGGTACGTATTAGTTTCATTAGTGGGTAGAGGCTGGAGATGCTGAAAAACATCCTATAGTATCCAGGAACGAAATATCCATAGTCCTGAGGTTGAGAAATCCAAGCTAGAGAGTCAACTGAGCCAGGTAATTCAAGATGCCTTCACTCATGTGCCTGGCATTGGTGCTGGCAGTCAGCTAGGGGCCTCAGCTCTCTCCTCTCATCCTCCAGGAGGCTAGCCCAACCTCCTACCATCATAGGCTCAGAGCAGAGTCCCCAAAAGGGCGAGGGTGGAAACTGCAAGGCCTCTTGAGATCTGAACTCTAGAAATATCCAAGGTTGCCTCCATCACATTCAACTGGCCAAAACAAGTCACAAGGTCAGCCCAAATTCTAGGCAGCAGGGGAAAAGATTCCACCTCTGCTGGAGAGAAGCAGCAGGGTCACAGTCAAAGGGGTGTGTATACCAGGCTGAGAAGAATCTATGACTATTACATAGCCTACTACAAGAAATAAGATTAAAGATCTTTCAGCTTGAGCCCCATAGCTCAGGCGACAGCTCTAAGCCAGAGGTTCTCAACGTGTGGTCTCCTGACCTGCAGCATGAATGTCACTTGAGAACTTGGAAACACAAACTCTCAGGTCCTGTCCAATCCAAGCGAACCAGAAACACAGGAATGGTGGCCAGCAATCTGGTGTTAACAAGCCCTCCAGGTGATACTTCTGCTCATTCAAGTTTAAGAATTCCCGGCCGAAAAGGAGCAAACAGATCGGACGTCCATACAAGCCCAAAAAACTGGCTCGGAGGAGGCCAAATACCCCTCCCTGCTCCATCTCACCGCTCCCTCATCTCCGGTCATTCACCTGAACACAAAACTCTCTCCTTCATAAAGGAATTTGGTAGAAATAGTCTTGACACTCCTGACAAAATCATGCCAGCCGTCAAGGGGACAGCAATGTGAGCAGCTAGGACTGCTTGACAGAGTCTGCAGGCCAGGCACGGAGTAAGCCAGGAAGGCAGCAAGTCCTTTTTGGGAGCAGGACCAGAACCACCAGAGGACTTTTTATTTTTGTTTTGTTACTCAAAATAATAGCAAAGGGGAAAGTTCACATTAAATGAAATATTTTTAAGGCTTAAAAAAAAATTCTAGCAGAGCCCATTTAGAGGTTTGTTTTGTGTGTGTGTGTGTGTGTGTGTGTGTTTTAATCCTCAGCCCAGAACTTAAATTGGCATCACTGATCAAGAAACAAAATGATAGGGAATTTCCTGGTGGTCCAGTGGTTAGGAGTTCAAACCTCCACTGCAGGGAGCACCAGTTTGATCCCCGGTTAGGAAACTAGATCCTGCATGCCACACGGCTCTGACCGAAAGAAAAAAGGAACAGAATGGTAAATATCATATGATATTGTTTATATGTGGGAAAAGAAGTGAGCTTATTTACAAAACAGAAATTGACCCACGGACATAGAAATAAACTTATGGTTACCAAAGTTTACACTGCTACATATAAAACAGATCACCTACAAGAATCTACTGTACTGCACAGGGAACTCTACTCAATATTTTGTAATAACTTACAAGGGAAAAGAATTTTAAAAAGAATATATATATATATAAAACTGAGTCACACTGCTGTACACTAGAAACAATATCGCAAATCACTTATACTTCAATTAAAAATAAAATAATGTATAATTTTTTTTAAAAAGCAGAATGAGACAGTACTGCTAGCTGAAAACCACACAGAGGGCAGTAAGAACGCCTGCCTTCCAACCCCACTGTGCTCTGCAACGCTTAGGCAAAACCAGAGGCAGATACAGTTAAGTTCCCAAGCTCCCCTAGAGTCCCATCTGATGACTACCCCTCTGGATTTTGTTTTTGTTTATTCTAGAAATTAGTGGGATAGTTTGTGACCTGCCTGAACACTGCCAGCCAAGTACTAGGCAGGGGAACACGAAATTCTGCACTGTCCCCATGCACCAGGGAGCTCAGGCTGGAGAGGTCACTGCGAGAACAGGGCCTGGGACTCAGAGCCTTTCCCACCTCCCTCCCACCACACACACAGGGGCCAACTCCTGATGGAGAGCGAGATGTGAGACCCCTGACGGTATCCATTCAATCCCAGTCAAGGTGAACTTTCTCAGATTCTAGATAAACCCCATGAGCCAACAAAAGGACCCATCTTTGTTTAGCACAAAAAATGGCTCAGCAGCCTAGGATATTCACCATCTCCAAGTCAGGGACCAAATGCAGGACTCCAGAGTCTTCTGAAGGGCACAAATTTGGGAGAGGAGAAGGTCAGAGGACTTTACTGGCATTAATATAGGTCTTTCTGAAAATTGACTGGATCTTAGCATTGTAGAGGCAGCTTCCCACAGTGGTGAAGCCCTCTCACTGGAGTTATGCCAGCAAGAGCTCAGACACTAACAACCAATCGCTAGGGGATTTAGGAACTAGGTAGAGAATTTAAACACAGCAGTTTCCAAACAGGAAGCACCATGAAGACAGGAAGACTCTCCTACCTTCAGCCTTTCTATTTCAGGAACTGGGATTCTGCATAAAAAGATCATTTGCAATAAAGGTTCCACTGTTTTAAAGCAAAACTTTGAAAACAACTGAACTGGAAGACGGGCAAGGTTCCTTCCAACTTTCAGACACCTGAATTTGAGTATTAAGTATCTGGGCGCCCAGAATATGGTCAGTAATACCTGAACTATAATCACTCTCCCTATAATAACCTCTAACATAGGGATATAAATTACCATTACAGCATAAACGACCCAACGTAACACTGACTTCCCCTCCACTGAAAACATTAAGTTCATCCTGCTTGGCTTGAACAGGGGTGGCAGGGTGTTTCATTATTTACCTTTTCCTCTTCGTCACTATGAGAAAACAGTGATGACATCTTTTTGGCCAGATGGAACTGATGCGAGATTTATGGAGCAGCTGAGAACTGTCAGAGCCAGGCCAGGCCAATCCCGCAAGACAATGGAGCAGCTGAGAACTGTCAGAGCCAGGCCAGGCCAATCCCGCAAGACAATGATGACCATGGCCTTTTCATCAAGGAGCATGCTACTTTCTGGAATCTACTAACACAAGAGGTCATATCTACCCAGTCATCAGCAAGATTATCCCAACACCCCACCAGCTGCTGCCACCCAATCCGGAGGCCTCCGCTTCTGCTCTTGAGGGACAGCATGTGAGCACGCAGGAGTCTCACCCCTCACCCACCATCACGCCACCCCATCCCCGCCCCGTCCGGCACCCACCACCCTCCCGGAGTGGGAAACCTCATCCAATGCCTTCTCGGTTACAGAGATTTCAGAAATTAGTCACACAGAGGAGGGCGGGAAGAGAGTGGAGGTTTCCTGAAGGAATCAGTAACAAGATCTGGGCTGTTTCACCTCGAGGTCACGACAGCTCAGACTGTCCCTGAGTTAGCACTGAGTGGTCAAGAATAAAATCACCCTCTGCAAACCCTCTGCAGACTTGTCCACCATCTATTAATACTTTGTACAAAGAGCTTCCTTGAGGAGAGGCCTCCAGCAGAGGGGCCTCCCCACTCACCGAGCATTTCGTTTTGGAGATTTTGATCCTTCTCTCACCACTAGCCTCAGAAGATGGCCCCAGTGCCTGCCCACCCATTATCAGAAAGGAGGAAAGGGTAGAACTGGAGACTCAAGTCCAGCACTGGTATGAAAGAGGGGTTTGGACGAGCTTCCCATCCTTCTCTTGTACAGACGCCTACGGCCTTGGTGACTGCATGTCCTACTCTGCACTGGACAGTCCCAGTTTGTTTCTCCTACTGTCCAGTAGTAGCAATCTCCCAGGATTGCTACTGATATCACTGCCTTTCTCTCTCAAAAGCCCCTGTTTGGACAATAACCTAGATAGTCCCTCTGTCCCTGGCCTGGTCACCTCTATACTTTTCAGTAAGATTTTTAAAAAATGGAGGGCTATCTGGAAAGCCCTAGATAGCCCTGCAAGTCAAGAGATGTGGGGATTAAAAAAAAAGAAGAAACAAAGAGATAAAATAAATTAAAAAAACAAAAACAAAAAAAACAACAGCAATGTTCACAGTAACAGGGAAACATGGAAACAACCCACCTGTCCATCAGTAGAAATGGTCTAATCAATCCAGGCTGGTATTATGGAATACTCTGCATCAATTTAAAAGAAAAAGGTGGATCTACATATACTAACAAGGGAAGCTCTCCAGGCAGTTTGGTAAGAGAGAAATAGCAAACAGTTGATCACTGCAACATGAAAGACCCAGTTTTCTTTCCTTTGTAACTATGAGTGTCGATGCACAAAAGATCTAGAAGGAATTCCTGTCTAACAGGAATATAATGTGAGCCACTATGTAATTTTAAATTTTCTAGACCCATATTTTTACAAAGTGAAATTTATTTTATAGAACCCAATGTATCCAAAGTATGATGTAAATCAACAGAAAATATAATTAACTTTATTTATTTTGCACTAAATTCTCAAACTTGTGCTTACAGCAATCTCAATTCTTACAAGCCACATTTCAAGGGCTCAAAAGTCACCTGTGGCTGATGGCTATGGTAATAAGATAGCTCAAGGCTAGAAGGATGCACACCAGGTAACAAGTTATCTCTGGAGAGGAAAGTGGAATTAGAACAATGGAGTGATTTGTATAGGACTTTGAAACTTTCTATAAGAACATATTCAATACCTCAGTTCAGTTCAGTCACTCAGTCGTGTCCAACTCTTCGCTACCCCATGGACTGCAGCATGCCAGGCTTCCCTGTCCATCACTGACTCCTGGAACGTGCTCAAACTTATGTTCATTGAGTCTGTGATGCCATCCAAGCATCTCATCCTCTGTTGTCTCCTTTTCTCCCTGCTTTCAATCTTTCCCAGAATCAGGGTCTTTTCTGATGAGTCAGGTGGCCAAAGTATTGGAGCTTCAGCTTCAGCCCTTCCAATGAATATTCAAGACTGATTTCCTTTAGAATGGACTGGTTTGATCTCTTTTCAGTCTAAGGGACTCTCAAGAGTCTTCTCCAACACCACAGTTCAAAAGCATCAATTCTTCGGTGCTCAGCTTTCTTTATCGTCCAACTCTCACATGACTACTGGAAAAAACCATAGCTTTGACTAGACAGACAGACCTTTGTGGCAAAGTAATGTCTCTGCTTTTCAATATGCTGTCTAGGATGGGCATAGCTTTTCTTTCAAGGAGCAAGCGTCTTTTAATTTCAAGGCTGCAGTCATCCTCTGCAATGATTTTGGAGCTTATATAAGTTTACAAAACAAGAACTCAAAAAAATTTTAGAGCAGCCAGAACATGAGATGTGAAACTAATAAAATCTATTAATGAGGTATGAAGAAACAGTATTAAAATCAATTCATCAGTCAAAGACTGTTCCCATTTTTTAAAAAATTTGACCCCCAGCAGCCTCAGGGACCATGGGGCTGCACTAACCTGCCCAATAAGTCAGCGTCCTCAGTGCCAACTTGGCTGCTTCTCCATCTAGAAATGGGGAGCCCTGGGGAGCCATGGGGAGCCACAGTGCCTCCATGAGGAGTCTGTCACATTGGAGGAACAGTACGGTGCTCTCAAATACTCAGGCTGAAGCTCTGTCAAAGAGCCAACAGGCAAACCAGTGCCACCAAAATAGCCTAACGTGTTTGTTTTAAAATGTAGTCTTGAGCCCCACAAAACAGGAGTTTCTCAGGCGGAGCCCAAGAACTCCAGGGGATTCCTAAGCCCAAGTAGAACACAAAAGGATATCTTTTTCTTCAAGCCGGATTTCCACTGCCAGGTTCCTAGCTAGAATCTGATTCCACCTAGAACATACTGCCAAGACCTGGTGGAAGACAGGAAACTCACTCAAAATTTACCCTGCCCCTCCCAGGAGGAAGACGATCTTCCACTGTATGTGCTGAAAGATGCTTAAAGACCTCACACCTTAAACACAGGCCACCTCTTGGTAAAGACTACCTTGTCCAGAATTAGTCCTGCTTCTAACTCTGCCTGCCCTTGGCCCCTGGGCCTGCCATGGGAATGCAAAAGGTGTTTCTTTCCACTTCTACCACCCAAGTGACGACACTGGGACATCTGGGTGAAAGGTTCTCCCTTAAGGTGAGATCTTCTATCTCTGTGGTTTTTGTTGCTGCTGTTGTTGTAATTGACTTTTTAATTGGAGGCTCATTACAATATTATGGTGGTTTTGCCACACATCAACATGAATCAGCCACGGGTGTACATGTGTCCCACTGTCCTGAACCCCTCTCCCACCTCCCTCCCCATCCCATCCCTCAGGGTTGTCCCAGAGCACCAGCTTTGGGTGCCCTGCTTCACGCATGGAACTTGCACTGGTCATCTATTTTACATATAGTAACATACATGTTTCAATGTTATTCTCTCATACTGTCCCAAGCTCCTCTTCTCCCACATAGTTCAAAAGTCGGTTCTTTACATCTGTGTCTCTTTTGCTGTCTTGCATATAGGGTCCTCATTACCGTCTTCTTTTTAAACATACCAAAGGTGCAATTCACTATTAAAAGGGGTGGGGGGGCCCGAGGCAATTTCTTCAAAGGTATATTCTAAACAGTGAAAAATTATTGCTTCCATGTGTATAACATCTTTCTCCTAAAACTCAATAACCAGAAATTGACGGGAGGTGTCAACTGAGGTGTGGTCATCCTCATTGTACAGTAAAAAAAGACAGGAGGCTGAGCGGGTTTAGGGAGGTAGGTGTGGAGGGAGAAAGTAACCTTTCCACTCTCCGTTTAGTTTTGAGATGGCGACCTCGCGAAGCCAGTGAGGGCGATTATGTATGTGCCGGGCTCCGTACCCAACCCCCTTCACACAGAATAGCTCCCTCGGACATAAAATGATTCACTGCCTGCTTCACCCCCACTCAGCCACATTTAACTGATTAAAAGGCCCTCTCACCATCGTTAAACAAGCAGATGAACGTTTTCATCAAAGCTAAATGCCCTTTAATAATCTGATGCTCACTCTCCTTCCGTGACACCTGGCCTCTGTCCGTCTCCGTGCAGATGACAGGGAGAGAGTCTTCCTTCTCCCCTCACCCACACCAGATCTCTTGACACTTGGAAACTCCTTTCCCTGGAAGTTTCTCCCCGCTCCGGCCCACCCCACCCCCATCTCCACCTCCATCATCACCATCTCTCTTCTCTCTGGATCCCTC
>SJXQ01002457.1:699446-712019 GCA_006408695.1 Aepyceros melampus | reverse complement strand
CCCAGGGTAAGAAAGAAACCCTGTAAGGAATCATGAGAGTGGAAATTAAGGGAGGCTGAATTTCACATTATCTAGATGGTTGGTGACTGTGTGCATCCTTAAGGGGACGAAAGGTATTTGTTATTTTTATTGGATTATTTTTCTTAAAAAAAAAACAAAAAAAAAAAAAAAACAAACAAAAAACGCCGGATACAACCGCCTTTGATACAGAAAGAGAAAAATGAGCAGATTCAGGTAAGCGGGCTTAGAGGGCCAGGGCCCACTGGCAGGTCATCACATCTAAAAACACTTCTCCGCCAAGCCTGGCCTGCGGATCTCCGCTTAGGGTTCACCACCGGAGGGGAAAAGCCGAGAGCGGCCCCAGGGCCTTTGCGAAGGCTGGAAGACCAGCCAACCTGGGTGGCCTCTTTCTGCGCCCTGTCCTCAGACCCGGCTGTAGGCTGGGGAGGCGCCGCCGCCAGAGGCTAGAACCGCGGCCGGGTTCGGAGGTCCCACCCAAGCTCGGGGCTTGAGGGGTTCGCGCCTCTCCCCTCGCGAGCCGCCCGGAGGCCGCAGGCTGCGGTGCGAAAGGCAACCTGGCGGACGGCAGAGCGTCAGGAAGCCCAGGCGGCCTCCTCCAAGCGACAAAGCCGATTTTCCTCCGGACGCGGGCAAGCAAGGTTGCCCACGAGTCGCCAAAGCGCTGCTCTCAACAACTATTTTCGTGGTTAGAAAAGGAAAAAGAAATCACCCCCACCCTCGCGAGTAATAGGCACCCCAAGGCTTCCCCCAGACGAGTCGGTTTCAGCCTGTCAGTTTCGTCCTGGGCCCGAGCTCTAGCCCCCGCTTTCCCGGCACCTTCACCCTGGCCCCCGCCTCTTCTCCCCACCCTCCCAGACCCCGAAGGGGCGGCGGGGCCTGGCCGAGGGCGCTGCGCGTGACCCCGAGCGGAAGGGCCCCAGTCTGGGTCCTAATGCGGGTGGCGTCTCCCTTGACAGGCGGCGTTTGGGGACAACAGCGGGGACGGGAGATAAGGTGACATACCAGAGCAGATTTGGTGCGCGCGCTGATACTCCTCTCCCGACAGGAAACGCGGAGCTATTTAAAAGACCCTATCGATTACTTTATCTTTCCCGGAGGAAAGCTTCTTGCCGAGAGACAAAAGATGTTCCCTACCTAGAGAGGCAAGGCCACAGCCCTCCACACACACGGGACGGTCTGCAACGCCCAATGAGGGCGCAGGGACACACGCACCCCGGCGTGTGTGCCAAGCCTGGCTCTGGAGGGCCGGAGCCGACAGGGGAGCAAGGGGAGTTTCACAGGATCGTCCGCTGTACCCTTTGAAATATTTTTGACCGTATGCACTTGGAACACACACAAAGAAAGTGCCTATGCACTTAAAATACGTGTCTGGGTACCCGTGTCGTTTCAGCAAATTTAAGGCGCGCCAATAAGCGCATTCAAAGCGGGTTTACTGGTCTCTGGGAACGTATTCCGCAGATACACGTCTCAAAAGTAAACGCTCCATTGTGCTCTAAGTGCTTGAATGTCTACAACAGTCATGTGTACACTTAAAGACTGGAGACGCGACAACACGGCCCTTAGACTCTAAAGTTTAGCGTCTGCTCTTCTCGTGTCTGAATTCCCGCATTTCGCCGCTCTGTTGCGAGCGCAGAATGCCATCAGCCATATCCCCTCTACTGACGCTGGATCTGCTCTGGAATCCCGAAGTTTGTTGTCCTCAGGGTCCCCTGCGCCATGCCCCAGGGAAGCTTTTAAGAAATACCAACTGAACCGAATTTTTTTTTTTTTTCCTATGCGGCAATTTGCAATCTAGGCTTTCGCAAAGTGCTCTACCCGGCTGTGAAAACTTCGCTGCATTTCGCAGAGCAGGCTAAAGGCGGGATAAGGAAGGAAGGTGCGGAAAAAGGAAAGGTGGCGAGCCTAGAAAGGTGGCGATCGCCCATTTCCAGCTTCCGTTCGACACTGACCAGGCCGCAGCAATCCAGGGTGGAAGTTCCGGGGGCCGCGGTGTCAGCTCGAGCCACGGAGGCCTCACAGATTCTCGAAGACCTCTCCGGAAAGCCGCGGCTGACGACCCCAGCCGCAGCCCCAGCATTGCTGACCCCGCGACTCTCCCCCACCCCCGAGCTTTGGGGAAAAACAGGCACCGGTTCTCCCAGGGCGCTTCCTCCCAAAGCTTCGCGTTCTTGCCAAAGGCTCTTCCAAAGTCGGGCTCGCAAGCTGTCCACCCACCGACCGCGCAGGTGTGCTCCGGCCCTAGAAAATCCATTTTCCTTCTTCAGGGTTTTCCGAATCGTTGTCTACCCAGCTCGAATGTCACCTGACTTTTCCAGCTGTGCCCTTCAGCGACGGGATCCTGAGTGACTAGTTGCAGCAGCGTCTCGGTTCTCTCCGCCGCTCAGCGCTGTGTTCACTGGAGCGGTTTGCAGCAGGAAGGTGAGGCGGGGGACCGCCGGACAGAGGAGAAAGCACGAAATTAACACGAAACGACGACGGAAGTTTGAAAGCGATCTGGGAAACCTTAACACGAGTTTTAAAGCGAGTCACACCTACGGACGCAGGATAAATTCGGTTATAAAAATAGACTCCCCAAAGCAGAAGAAAGTGGCTTACCCAAAAGATGCTGTTAACAAATACTGTCAAGTCAGAAATGCAAAGGCGTCAGCAAAAGGTAGTTCCTCTCTGAAAAAAAGAAAACAAAAAAATATTTTTTGATGTATAATAATACTTAAATTTGCAGGAAATGTCTCTAGAAGGATGTATATTTGTTTTCAGCCAGTAACCACTTGTGTGGGGGTGGGAATTAACAGCGAAGGGGCAAAAGGAAACCTTGTAAAGTTATACAAATATTTTTGTATTTTTAAAAAAAATTTTTTTGTAATTTGTGGTGCTCCTGATACGGGTTTATTCGTATGTTAAGACTCATCAAACAGTACAGTTAAACTGTGTTCATTTTGTTCTAGGTTAATTATGCCTCAATAGAGTTGATTTTTTAAAAAATAAATAAACACAGAAACAACTTTGTCTTTAGGGATGGGAGCTAGGTGGCTGGGGGAGAGGCCTGGGATACTTTGCATTGTATTACCCTTTTTATGTGTTTATTTTGGCTTCTCATCATTGTTTTGTTTTTACGGTGTATTACTTGTTCAAGATATATAATGAGGATATTCTCTGATGTGAATATAAAGCTGTTGTTAAGGAAACCAACAAATGGAAGAAGATGCTAGTACATTCCTTGTAGGAATAAGAAAAGGTGCGCCTTGCCCAAGTCCAAAAAATATTTGGGAAAATGAAACATCTTTAAGGTAGGTTCAGATTTGTTTCACTTGTTTGATTTTTTGCTCTGATATTCCAGATACCAACGGAAAATGAGGACCCGAAACTTTTCTGGTGCTTGCATGTGGTGTGGGTGGTTGTCATCTTCTTGAGGACTGGAGGACTTAAAGGGCAGGCCAGCCATGCGAGCGCTCCACGCAAGGCCACGCGCGGCTTTCCTGACCACTGTGCCCGGTATCCCACGAGTAGACCACTGTCCGCTTGGTGCAAAGATGCGGTGGCCCCTTGTGCCACCAGGAGAAGGCCAGATCCAAAACACCATAAGAGTCCTCCGGAAGGCGGCGGAAGCAAGGTCTCGCTGAGGCTAAGCAGGCCGGCGCAATCTACACGGAGCCCACAGCGGCCTGCGGGGGCGCAGCCTCTGTGGACCCAGGGCCTGGCCCACGTCCTTATGGAGAGCAGTGACTGCAAGGGTCCCACCTCTGTGTGGGGAACCAGATATAATATGCCTCCATTTATCGCCTGCAAGATAGGGAAGAGTCATTTTGGCCTTGTTAGGACAGATTCCAGATCTGGTTCCGACCCAGAGCTATTTCAGATAGAGTTTTGGAGCCTGGCCCTCAAGAAACAGATGGACAGTGGGTCCAAGGCCAGGAGCCAGAAAATCCAGGACCTGCAAGACCAGCTAGCCTGGCGGGAGGGCCTGCGTGGGGTTAGCAAGCCTTCCTGCCAGCCTCATTGACTGCCACACTCACAGCCACCAGACCAACATCACCGTCAAGCAGCAAGCTAGGGCACTGACTGATGTGGGGGGGCCACATTCCCAGTGACCCCTCCAAACTGGGATCTAGCCCCGCCCGGACCAAAGAGAAGGCAGGGAGAAATCAGGAGGGCCAATTTGCTGAGTGGTGTTTGGGACCACTGAGGTCCTGTTCCTCCACCCGTGTGTGTTAGGTCCTTTCAGTCATGTCTGACTGTTGTAACCCTGTGGACTGTAGCTTGCCAGGCTCCTCTGTCCATGGGATTTTCCAAGCAAGAATACTGGAGTGGGTTGCCATGCCCTCCTCCAGGGATCGAACCCACCCAGGGATCGAACCCACCCAGGTCTCTTGCGTCTTCTGCATTGGCAGATGGGTTCTTTACCACCAGCACCACCTGGGAAGCTTGTCCCTTGATAGTGCTGCGCAAAGCTCACTCAACTCCGTCCAAAGCCCCACTGGGCACTCTCCTCACTCTTCCTACCGCTAACGCCTCAGCTTCACTTCTCTCAGACTTCACCGGGATGGCTGTATGGGCAGAAGTTTCAAACTAGACACACCTTTGATTTGTAAACTCCCAAAATGAGGGGTGGGGCCCGTGTAAATATGCATTTTTAAAATGTACCCCCAGGGGATCCTGGCCTAGCTGTTTCCACAGCCCAGGAATCTCTTCCCCTTTTGTAAAGGTATAACTTGATTCATTATATTTGGGGTTTATCTTGTTTTTAAGTCTCTTTAAAGGTAATAGATGCATGTGGTAGGCAACAAAAACAAAACAAAAAACAAATGGAGGAAGTTGTCCTTAAAAATGTACTAAAAGTCATGTTTTATTCCTGACCTCCCCTCCCCCATTACTCTTCCCCAGAAGTTTTCATTATATTTTGCTTATCCTTCAAATAAATAAATTCATATAAGCACATATATATATATATACATATGCCCATATTTAAAATAGAAATTCTACATCTTGATTTGATATTTAATGTCTCAAAATGTATCCCTAAGAATACATATAAATGAAGGAATTTTTTTCTCCTGGCTGCTAGTTTTCTGTGTTATTGGTGAACATAAATTTTTCCAATCAATCTTCCAAGATAGATATATTGGTCTTTAAAAAGTGTTTTGATTCTTTAAAAAAAAATTAGAACTGCAATGAAAATATTTTTCTATACATACATGTGTGTATATAGAATACTCCTAGAAGTGGAAGTATTTGTTCAAAGGGCTTATATATTTTTTTATTTGATAGTAGTAAATTGCTCTGAAGAAGTTTACCGATTCACTTTCAATCAACAATGTGAAAGAGTCACTAGGCAGAGTAATTATCAGACTTTGTGATCTTTATCAAGCTGATGAGTGAAAACATTTGCCTCATGGTTTATGGTTTTTTCATGTCTTCCTTCTTTCGTTCCTTTATACTAGCAAAGTTCTGCTACTCCTGCCCAATTTTTTGATTGTTTTGCTGAGTCATTTTCTTGTTGATTTACAGAAACTCTTTGCATATTGTGGAAATCAGAGAGTTTTCGGTCATTATTTCTAGCACTTAAACTGTGTGTCATTTTCTCTTTGATTCTATTCTGTTTATTTTTAAAAAAATTTATGTATTTATTTGGCCTCTTTGGGTCTCCCAGTCGCTGCATGTGGGAGCTTTAGTTGTGGCACAAGAACGCTTCCTAGTGGCACTGTGGGATCTAGTTCCCTAACCAGGGATCAAACTGGGCCCCCTGCACTGGGATCAGGGAAGTCCCTCCACTCTGATCTTGTTTTGTTTTTGTTTGCTGTACACAAGTTATTTTTATGCCATCAGGTGATACAATTCAGTTCCTAGGTCTTTAGTTCCGCTTATCCACTCTTCCAAATATATAAACACTACAAACTTCTTATCTTAGCCATCTATAGCACTGCTGTGTTTCATTTCTTAAGTTTAATTTTTTAATCTCTCTGGAATTAAATATATGTAGTTTGAGATTAGGGCTATCCAGGTATCTCAGCTGGTAAAGAATCTGCTTGCAATACAGGAGACCCCGGCTCGATTCCTGGGTCGGGAATTTCCCCTGGAGAAGGGATAGGCTACCCACTCCAGTATTCTTGCCTGGAGAATCCCCATGGACAGAGGAGCCTGGTGGGCTACATAGAGTCTATGGGATTGTGAAGAGTCTGGCATGAATGAACGACTAAGCACAGCACAGCACCGTGTGAGTATAATCCATTTACCTTTCCCTAACATCACTTTCAGTTTATGTGGAATGTGTGTTGCTGTATGGCCACACTCCCCCGAATAGCATCATGTCGCAATTAACAGGCACCTTATTTCCCATGTTAGCCAGTTTCATTTTGTAAGTTAGACAACCACCAATATACCTCTGCACCCTTCCCAGCTGCCCAGGTGAGTCCAAGTAACAACACGGGATGTTTCTCAGCACAGCTAGGAAGGGACCCTAAGTACACCTAAAACCACCAAGGAGGGGCTCCCCTGGTAGTCCAGGGGTTAAGGCTTTACACTCCCAATGCAGGGGCACAGGTTCTGGCTGAGGAAGTAAGATCCTCAGTGCTCTCAGGAAGGGAGGGAGGGGAGCGAGGGGAAAAAACACCAAGGATACAAAGATGAAACCAGTAACCAGAGAAGAAAAAGAACGTGCTCCAGATGAGCCAGTGAGAGGAGCAGGGCTAGAACCCCAAACTGGCCCACTGTCTAGTACTCATTTGGTACAATTCTGCCTCCTTCAGGGTCTGTGTGTCTGGGGCTGTGCAACCCCAGTCCGTCAGTGTGACTCAAGGATGCGTGGACTCTGGCGGTCCAGGGGTTAAGAGTCCCCCTTCCAGTGCAGGGGATGTGAGTTCGATCCCTGATGGGGGAACTGGGATCCCACATGCCAGGGGGCAATCAAGTCGTCTGTACATGGCAACAACTGAACCTGCACTCTGGAACCCACGCCTCACAGCTAGACAGAGGCCTGTGTGCCAGGGTGAAAGATCCCACATGCTGTAACGAAGACCCAAGAAGCCAAAACCAAATAAATAAATAACTTCTTTAAGAGAAAGAGATGCAGAAATCAGGCCAAGTATCCATTAGTGACTAATGAGTCACCTGGAGGCTGGGTGGAAGTTCTGGCCCACTCTTCTAGGCCTTTCTCCTGGCTTCCCCCACCCAACTGCACACCTTCATACATACACACACAGCACCTAGCAGGCAGGCGGATCTGCCTGCTCTTTCCACTCTGTGTGCTCCAGGCCCTTCTCATGGCTGAACAACTTTGGACAGACAGTCTTTAAAGCAGCCCAGAGGCTTCCTGCCTGTCCCAGCTGGCTAGAGAAGGCTAGACCCTGGGGCAAAGGAAGCCACAAGGCTGACAGATTACAGGGGCCTGGGGGACGTGGAAATAGTATTTCCAAGACTCAACTCAGACTGACCCGAAATCAAGACCAGTGCACAACAAATGAAATGCGGAGCCTCTTGTTCAGAACTTACCAAGAGTTTCCAGACAGCAACAACAGAACACAGCGCCCTTCTAAGTGCAGGCCCTGTGTGAGCACACAGCTGGCACACCCATGAAGCCAGCTTTCAGGGAAGGACAGAGTTAGTCAAAGGGGCAGGCAGAAGGGTCCCCCCCCCCAGATTTCTACAGCTCAGATTTCAGGGTAGAAGTGAACTGGGGGATTAGTCGCAATAGTCAAAAGGTGGAAACAACCCAAATGTCCATCAACTGATGAATATAGAAACAAAGTACGGTATACCCATACAATAGGATATCATTCTGTCATAAAAAGGAGCAAAGTACTGATAGGCACTATAACATGGATGAACCTTGAAGACAACATTATGCTAAGTGAAAGAAGCCACATGTTATGTGATTGCATCTGTCTGAAATGTCTAAAATGGGTCAATGTATAGAGACAGAAAGTAGATTAATCAGTAGTGACCTCGAGCTGGGGAGGTGGGAGATAGGGGAGGGTGTTGGGATTGGTGGCTAAAGCCTACAGGTTTCCTTTGGAGATGATAAAAAAAAATGTCCTAGAATTAGTTGTGTCATGATTGCAATTCTGTGAAAATACTGAAAGTCCTTGAATTGTATACCTTAA
Source organism: Aepyceros melampus (assembly GCA_006408695.1). Taxonomy (NCBI): domain Eukaryota; kingdom Metazoa; phylum Chordata; class Mammalia; order Artiodactyla; family Bovidae; genus Aepyceros; species Aepyceros melampus. Next base: position 703,902 of record SJXQ01002457.1, on the reverse strand, counting down.
ATGGATGAATTATATGGTGTGTGAATTATATCTATTATCTCTCAATAAGTTGTTACCTAAGAAGAAGAGGAGAAGATGAAGGAGGTGGGGGAGGTGGAGGGAGTAAGAAATGGAGGAGACTGTGGAGGAAATGGAAGAAGAGCGTGAGGAGGAATTTTAAATGTCTCCCTCCTCTCTCCCTCACTCAGGTGAACTATATGTCAGAAGTCCCCTTGGCTTTGGTGAAGCAGCATCCCAGTCCAGCGGCCTGGCCTCCTCTCTAGCTACGTGGGGGTGTGTACTGGGGGAGGGGGTAGTGTTCTGCTTCCTCTCCAGACAATACGGTTCTAGGAGGCAGCGGCGTGTACTTAAAAAACAATAATAATTCACAGTTCAGTTCAGCTGCTTAGTCATGTCCAACTCTTTGCGACCCCATGGACTAAAGCACGCCAGGCCTCCCTGTCCATCTCCAACTTCCTGAGTTTACTCAAACTCATGTCCATTGAGTTGGTGATGCCATCCAACCACCTCATCTTCTGCCGTCCCTTCTCCTCCTGCCCTCAGTCTTTCCCAGCAGCGGGTTCTTTTCAAATGAGTCAGCTTTTCACATCAGGTGGCCAAGGTATTGGAGTTTTAGCTTCAGCATCAGTCCTTCCAATGAATATTCAGGACTGATTTCCTTTAGGATGGACTGGTTGGATTTCCTCGCAGTCCAAGGGACTCTCAAGGGTCATCTCTAACACCACAGTTCAAAAGCATCAATTCTTCAGATCTCAGCTTTTTTTATAGTCCAACTCTCACATCCATACATGACCACTGGAAAAACCAGAGCCTTGACTAGATGAACCTTTGTTGGCAAAGTAATGTTTCTGCTTTTTAATATGCTGTCTAGGTTGGTCATAACTTTCCTTCCAAGGAGTAAGCATCTTTTAATTTCATGGCTGTAGTCATCATCTGCAGTGATTTTGGAGCCCCCCAAATAAAGTCTGTCTCTGTTTCCACTGTTAACCCATCTATTCTCCATGAAATGATGGGACTGGATGCCATGATCTTAGTTTTCTGAATGTTGAGCTTTAACCCAACTTGTTCACTCTCTTCTTTCACTTTTATCAAGAAGCTCTATAGTTCTTCGCTTTCTGCTGTAAGGATTCACATGTCTGTAGTTAATCCTGTGTTCGAATCCTGAAATTGTCCCTTTCCGTCTGTGTGACCCTAAACAAGTCACTTCACCTCTCTGAGCGTCTTTCTTCTCTCGGGAGCGATCAAAATAACTAATCCGGGATGACGTTCGAGGGCAAATGGCTCCTCCAGTGGGAGCGCAAGACACTGGAACCAGCTGAGCCTCTGGAACAAGGCAAGTCCGAAGCAGGCAAAAGCCAGTGCCGCGGAGCCCGCCCGGACTCTTCCGGAGCCCACGCGAGGGCGGCAGCCCCCAGAGATGCCCCCAAGTCTCAAGCCCCGGCCCGGAAGGAAGCCAGGACGGCTGAGGGGCCCCGCGGCCGGGGAGCCAGGGAGCCGGGGCCAGGGCCGGGAACCGGCCGCAGCGCCGCTGCTCATCCATCAGCCGGACGAAGAGCAGAGGCGCGCTCTCGGCCCTCTGTTTGCTTTCTCGCCAATTATTGCCGCGCCGTAGCCCCTTTGTTGATACAGTAGTCCGAAAAAGTGCTAATGTTCATTTATCAGGGGGCCTGCCGGGGACTCCCACGAGTTGCGATTCTTTCCAAAATATAAACACGGGGCGAGCGTCCCAGACAGAAATCCCCATCTGTTTCCCCGGCGCGGGTCGAGAGCGAGGCGTTGTTGAAGATAAAGCCGAGGATAACGCCGCCTGTCTCCAATGGACGTCTCCCCGGCGCATTAATGACATTCCCGGTGATAGTTCCAGCTTATCTTTCAATTAATCATATATACCTTTTGCGGCCGGCCGTGCTGATTGCAGGAAAGCGGGGGCCGGCTCAGGCTGCTCCGATCGCTTTTCAATTAATAATATTTTATGTGCTCAGAACGCGCTCCAGTCACCCTGGAATTTGGCTCATCTCAAAGCACCGACTCTTTAAAAGGCAAGGAAATGGATAGATTTTCGATCTCTCCTCTCTGCCCCTTTTTGTCATTCTCTCTGTCTCTGCCTTTCTCTGGACTGAAGGCTGTTTGTTTGTCCTGCTAGTTTGGCCAAAGTGCGGCTTAGAGAGGCGGCCAGGTTGGGTCAGTCGCCCTTGGGAAGGAAGATGCATCCCTGGTGGGGAGAATCAAGTTTCCTCTCTCCCCACCCCCCTCCCTCTTCCCCCGCTCCTCCTCAGTTTTGCTCTGTTTTCCTCTCTTTGGCAGTGCTAAGGCCTATTTTAGACCCAAGAGAAATTACCAGATTCACAGAGGGTGTAAGGGGTGAAAGTTATCGATTTTATTCAAATATGGAAGGTTTTCTTTCCTCTCCTTTTCATGACACCTGACCCACAAAACTATTTATCAGCCTTAGGGACCCCCTCCATGCCCCCAAATAGGTGATAAATCTTCACTGCCTTGATTTGCAGAGGACATGCTGAATTTTTCTCTTCCTTCAGAACTCTCTCTTAAAACACACACACATACACACACACACACACACACACACAAACTAAAAACAGAGATCCCGGATGCAGCCTCAATGTCCCCCATTAAACGGTAATATTTCAGGCGTCGGCTCACACTAATCTTTCAAACTGTCATCGCCAGCCGCCCGGCCAGCCCATTCACTTAACAGCGCTCCCAGGACCCTCGCTCCCAGCTCTTTTCAGCGAGAGGTTTAATTGAATCGGATGTGCCTCGTTTGCCAGACGTCACCGCCTCGGCGATAGGCATCCTCTCCCACTCCCCAAAAACATTCTTGAAAGGAGAGGTGGGCCCCCAAGCTAGGTTAGTTGAGGGCAATTACTGTACTATTGGCGGAAAGCCCGTATCGAGGTAGGGCCGAAGAGAGGCCACTGATCTGGAGATCCGTCGAGGGAGAACACGGGTTGGGAGGTGGGCGGATGAAGAAGGTTCCTGGGGCTTGAGAATTCTCCACATTTGGAAAAAAAAGTCATCTCTACGAAAGACCAAGCTAACCGTCTCAGAACCGACCGTGGTCCCCGGCTGGAAGACTTGAAGCGGGACTCCCCCGCTGGCACTGGCGGCTGGCGCCTGCAAGCCGAGTCGGAGGGCTCTGAGACTCCGCGATCACTGTGCGAGGCTCCGCTCCCCTTTTCGCTGGCCCGGGGGCCACAGGTCCCGGGAGTGCGGATCTGACGAGGGGCTGGCAGAGTCGCAGTGTTGGGCCTCCGCTGGACTTCTCTCGCGCCCTTCCCAGTGGCGCTGTGCAGCGGTTCACTCTCAGGCTCGAGGGGCGCCCTGAGCGCGCAATGCGGAGCCCGAGGCCCTGAGCCCTGTCCTTGGTTCGCCTTTCTTCTGGTCCAGACGCTTCTTCCCCAGTTCCCAACTAGTCCTGCCGAGCCGAGCCCTACAAGGCTCCGTTCTCCGAGCGTCCGCGCGCTCCCCCGGACTTCCCACAGCAGCTTGAGTCGTGGGAAATCGGCGCTCTCCCCCTGACAAGCCTCGCCAGCGCTAGAGATAGGATAAGGCGGAGACCTTAGCCTGGGGCCATTCTGTCTGCCCGGACCCTTCCTGAAATTGTACACAAAATAGAACGCCTTGCTACAGTTTTCTGGGGGTGACCGAAAGGCCCTACAAGTTTTAATCAGATCTTCCAAGGGACCCAGAGGGATGAGGCGGACTAGCACAGAGCTAGCCCAAGATCTGAGCAGGTAGATGGTTCTGAAACCCTCAAAGGCTGGTCTGACAGAAGATCCCTACTTTACTGACCCTGGGCTAAAAATTAACACCCCCACCTCAGGCCCTCCCCGCATTTGCCTGGCCCCCTGCCGCCTCCGCCACTGGCGCAGCGGCACCCCACTCGCAGCCGACCAGAAACCTTGGGCGGCTGGGTTCAGAGGAGCCTGCCTGCCTGAGACCTAAACCTGAGCTGGGGACAGAGGCCATGCAGACCAAGGCCTAGGCAGGGAGGGCAGGTGGGGAGAGGGAGGCCAGAATGACTGACGGGCCCTGAGCTAGGACTCCCTAGAAGACAGCTCTATTCCCAGTCGCTGAGTTGGCCTGCTGGGATTCTGGACTTGCTTCCTTATTAAGAGGAGGGGCCGCCTCCCTGGAGGGAGACTGGCAGTGACTGGCGCCCCCTGGAGTTGTGCTTGCGTCACTTGCCCTGTCAGCGGTGCTCCCCCATCCCACAACCACCGACCTCGCTTTTCAGCTTGACTCACTCCAGGAGTTCCCAGGGCCTGGCCTCTTGGAGAAAGGCCACCACTAGGCCTGTGAGCCAGCTACACAGAATCCCAGATTCTCCAGAAGGCCCCCCTCCGGGCATCACCCCAGAGCAAACTCTTTCCCCAGTGCGTCTCTTCCTATTCCAACTCTTCTACCATACCATCAGTAATAAATAACTCCCGGA
>SJXQ01002457.1:625655-695178 GCA_006408695.1 Aepyceros melampus | reverse complement strand
CCCCCCACCCCACCCGTATTTATGTTTTTACCTGTTTCTGTAAGAAATGAGAATCTCCTTTCCATTAAAGAGAGTGCGCTGATCCAGCCGTGTGCTTCTTTCAGCTTGCCATTTTTCAGAAACTGAATTTTGGAGGGCAGAGGCAGCCGACCTTGAGCTGTAGGGATAGGTGTTCACCGAGCACATTGATGTTGATAAAAATAAAGGCTCTCCTGTGCTGGGTCCTGTGTTAGGTACTCCCTGGGGTTGCTCATGTCATCCTCAGTAACTCTGGAAAGGGAAGTTCTGTTTTAAAGGTTAGCAGCCTGAGGCCTGGAGAGGTTTAGTGACTTGTCTGGGAACAAATAGGCAGTGCCGGGAGAACCGAGGTTGGATTCTGGGTCTCACTGCAGAGTCTGAGGACACCAGCCCAGAGGTTCCAACCTCACCTCCTTAAACTCTACTGCTCCTGGCACTGTTTAAGGTAGGTGGCATTAAGTGGAGAGTAAAAGCACCTGAGTCCTGTCAGATTGCAGGGCACCTGAACTCATCCTTCTTAGAATAACGCTGCCTGCAGTCCGTTTTATAGATGGAAAAAGCCAGAACCAAAGCCCTTGTCAAGGTTCTCAGAATGCCCCAGACCAGTGATACTCAGATACGCCAAATGGAAGTGCAGCCTGGGTCCTGTGCCCTGGCCTCACGCTGCTCTGCTGGGTAGAGAGCAGAGCCTGGACCACAAAGAGGTGACCGAAGGACCACGACCGCCTCCTTCTGCGGCCAGGCCCCATAAATTCTCCCCCATTTGACAGTTTTTTCAGCATTTAACGAATTCTGTCCTAGCCCTGACCAACGAATGCTACTGTGCAGATTTTACAGATGAGAAAATTGAGGCTCAGTGAATCAAGCTAAAAACCTGCTCACTGTGGGAGTTTCTGGCTGTATGCCCTTTTTTTTTCCCCATCAGTAAAATAAGAATAACAAAAATACTTGCTCAGAGTCCTGGACCACCAGTCTGCAGGGGCTGACTGCAGCTCCTTTACCTCCAGCTCCACTCAATTCTCTAAAAGGGAGGAAAGTGGGAGGGCGTCAGAGGTTTTGCATTCCTATGGAATATGGGTTGATTTTTTTTTTTCTCCTGTATTTTGCCTGGAAAGTACCGGCCTGGTTGCCTGGCCCCAGAGCTCTTGGTGGAAGACAAAACATTGCTCCTGGCACATCCTCACCTCTAACGCTGGGAAGAGCCCCCAAGCCAGGCCTGGGGCCATCCTGCTGTCAAACCAAGGACCCAGCAGCTCTGCCAGCGCCTGCCTGTCCCTCAGGCTCACCCCACCACCCCTGGGGAGAGGGGAAGATGCCAGGAGACTCTAAGTGCTAAAGCGAGCTGGATGACGCTCTCGATTCAGGGATGCGGGGTGTATGGGCTGAGCTCTGTAAGGAAGGGGGGAAATGCTGCGTAAGAGCTGGGCTCTGGGCCCTCAGACTTGAATCTCTCTGAGGGCTGCGGGAGGGGGATGTGTTCAGCCCAGCGCTCGCCTCTGACTTCTGTGCCTACAACCCTACTTCACGCCTTCAGCACTCTGAGATGGACGTGGCAGTCCCATCTCCTGGAAGGGCACCAGACCAGATCTTGATTCAGACAACCCTTTCCTACCAGGCTAGCCACAGCAGGTGGCCTAGCACACAACCAGGCAGATCCTTCTACCTGGAGCTCACCCACACTCTTGCCCTTCGTCAGTGTCCACTACCTCCTGGGGGTCCTGCACACCTTTGGGCCTTTTTCACCTTACACTCACCTACAGTAACACCGTGTGTGCACGCTCAGTCGCTCAGTTGTTTCCGACTCTTTGTGACCCCATGGACTGGGGCTCGCCAGGCTCCTCTGTCCCTGGAATTCTGGAATACTGGAGCGGGTTGCCATTCCTGCTCCAGGGGACACCACCCAGGGATCGAACCCACGTCTCCTGCATGTCCTATACTGGCAGGTAGATTCTTTTTGACTGCACCACCTGGGAAATCAGCCTTTTTTTCTATTGCATTATGCTAACAGTAACATTAGAGAGAAAAAAATCTTTCTCATATTATCCCATGAGGTTTTTCTATGATGCCTCCCTCTCCTTCTTTGTCATCCTTCAGGGACCAGGAGAGTGACTCCAAGGTCTCTCACAAAGGGATAAGGAGGGCTGGCTGGCTCTGGCTTCACGGAAAAGCCAGGCCTACAGGCTAAATGCTTAGGGGAGTCTGCTGATCTAATCCATCTTAATTTGCAAACCCAGAAGCTGAGGACCAGAGGTTAAGGCAATGGTCAAGGTCATACATTCCCTAAGCACAGAGCTGGGAAACCCACCAGGCAGATACCAAAAGGCAGCGTAGGGACAGCGTTTAAGAACGGAGAGCCAGTCTCCTGAAGATGCAGGGCCCCTGCTCTCTGCCCTGAGCCAGCCCACGCTCTCACCAGTGGGTGGGGATCTCAGGCTTGGTATCCAGGCTCATCATGGAACAAACTGTAGTTCGCAGAGCCCTGGGAAGCAGCACACAGCTCTTGCCGGTTGAGGGTATGGGGTCCAGGAGCCAGAGGGCTGAGGATCAAGGGGTCGTTACTATCTTAAACTAATGATGCCTGCCTTCCCTTAACGATCCCTTAACGATCCCTTCCCAAGGCGAATCGGCAGATTTGCTTTCCAAGTATATCCTATAAACGACACATGCTGAGTGATAAATTTCAACCAGGACAGAAAAGTGAGAAACCCCGAGCGCCTCCGAGGTGGCCAAGCTCACAGAGATAAGGATGGTGCAGACGGGCTCCCTATGTCCAGGGCTCTGAGGGTGCACATAGAGAAGTAGTTCTAGCTAATATTTTAAAAAATTAAACAAGTACCGGCCTCACCGACCCAACGGACATGAGTTTGAGCAGGCTCAGGGAGATGGTGAAGGACACGGAAGCCTACGTGCTGCAGTCCACGGGGTCACAAAGAGCCAGACGGGACTCAGCGACTGAACAACAGCAACCCCCGGCGGTTAAAAATTGATAAGCAGTGACATTTAAAAGAAAAAAGCTGGCTCCGCAGCTAGGATGCGGTTCCCTCAGCCCAGCGCCGCCCTGCACAAGCCGGCAGAGGAGAGCCCCGACTGGGGGTCCCCAGAATGAGAGACTGGGCTCACAAGCCTCTCCCCTTTCCACCGTGCTGGAGGCTCAGACCTCCTCTTGCTTCCTCACGTTACTTCCAGCCAGCAGACACAGGTTTTGCCTAATCAGAATAGCTCCCATCTTATTTTGTAGGGCTTTCTGCTGAAATCGATGCCATGCAGCCCATTTCAATACTTGTATTTAAACAAATTTGCGGCAGACTCGTGAACTTGATGCCTTGACATCAGCTGGAAAACTTGTGCAGCTACTGGGCAGGCTCATCCGTCCTGGCTGGGCCCTTGCCTCCTCTGGGAGGTGTTCCCATCTTAGGTCGCTGGCCCCTGGGGAGCCAACAGATCCACCTAGCCCCGGGTCTTGCTGACCTCACTGTTAGACAGGGTTCCTGGGAAAAGGGACCCTCCTGGAAAAAAGGACCCGCAGCTTAGATTTCACTTGTTGTTCATTTGTGGAGCTTACTGTGGTATAAGCACTGTCCTTACTCTTTAAAATAAACCCATCTAACCGTCTTTTACATTTCTGAGTTCTGCTGAGGAATCCATCTTAGGCCCAAAGAGGAGGAATAACTTGCCCAAGGTCACACAGCCAGAGCTTGGTTTCAAACCGAGGCAGTCTGACTCCAGAGCCCAAGAGCAAGGAAACATTTCATCTTCAGTTCAAAGAGTAGGCACAAAAATGTCTGTTGATTGATTGAAGGTAAGTATGGTAGTAAAATTAGCTAACAACTCTGCAAACATTTCTGTGTGCCAGACTTATCAAGCATACAAGGTAAGCATGATTATTCCTCACTTGGGACAGGAGAGGAGACTGAGGCATGTAGAAGAGCCCACCCAAGCTCTCATAGTGGGGGAGGCAGGGCAGCTGGGATGCGGGGAGGGGGCGGCTGCCCTGCACCACTCTGAAGCTTCTCAGGAGAGCTTACTGCAGAGGGGCGTAGGCAGTGAGCAGGCTAGTTCCCCGGGGCCACGACGTGCTCCCCACCCCGCTCCCACCCACAGCTGCCGAGGATAACAGTGGGGATTAGTGCCTAACATCTGTTCTTGCTTCCTTTGTGCCAGGCCCTAGGCTAAGTGCTGAACCTGCGAATCTCATTCCAGCATTTCCCAAGGAGGAAACTGAAACTCAGAGAAGTTAAGGACGTTGACTACCTAACGCCACTCTGTCAGTGTGGCCTGGGGAATCCTCGGCGGGAATCAGATGGTTCCAATAGAGGCCTGGCTCTTTGAACCGCTCTCAGGGGTTCCCAAACTTGCCTGAAGACACAAACTGCTGGAGTCTGGGACAACCTCAGCCCCCTCCCTGCCCCAGCTCCCTTGAATTGGACTCCCTGGGGAAGGCGCCTGCAAAACCACATTTGTAACCAGGTGATTCTCATCATCTGGCAAGCTGGAGAGCTGCATCTTTTCCCAGAGCCTCTGATTCTGCAGGCTCCTCTCCTGATGGCCTGGGAGAAGCTGGAGTCAGATTTCCCCTCTCCAGGGCCTGCTTTTCCATCTCAGGATCCAGTGGCTGAGCACAAGCCTGGTAGCCTAGTGACCCTGGGAGAGGGGAGGAGGGCAAAGGGAGGGAAAGAGGAGAAGTTGGAAGAGGTACTGGGGACACAACTGACATAGCTCAGACCAAGATCCGCCCTGCGACTTACAGAGCCAGTGCCTGCCAGCGCTGCCTGCACAGATGGCAAGGGGAATTGCAGAGGGTGGGGGGGACTCTTCAGGGACAGTCCACCTGTGCTGCCCAAATCCTAAGCTCCAGCTGGAGCCCCAGAAGGGAGTAGGGTTGAACCAGACTCCGTAGGCATTTCAGTTCAGTTCAGTCGCTCAGTCGTGTCCGACTCTTTGCGACCCCTGAACCGCGGCACACCAGGCCTCCCTGTCCATCACCAGCTCCCGGAGTTCACTCAAACTCATGTCCATCGAGTCAGTGATACCATCCAGCCATCTCATCCTCTGTCATCTCCTTCTCCTCCTGCCCCCAATCCCTCCCAGCATCAGGGTCTTTTCCAGTGAGTCAACTCTTTGCATCAGGTGGCCAAAGTATTGGAGTTTCAGCTTTAGCATCAGTTCTTCCAATGAACACCCAGGATTGATCTCCTTTAGGATGGACTGGTTGGATCTCCTTGCAGTCCAAGGGACTCTCAAGAGTCTTCTCCAACACCACAGTTCAAAAGCATCAATTCTTCGGAGCTCAGCTTTCTTCACAGTCCAACTCTCACATCCATACATGACCACAGGAAAAACCATAGCCTTGACTAGACAGACCTTTGTTGACAAGGTAATATCTCTGCTTTTTAATATGCTATCTAGGTTGGTCATAACTTTTCTTCCAAGGAGTAAGAGTCTTTTAATTTCATGGCTGCAGTCACCATCTGCAGTGATTTTGGAGCCCCCAAAAATAAAGTCTGACACTGTTTCCCCATCTATTTCCCATGAAATGATGGGACCAGATGCCATGATCTTAGTTTTCTGAATATTGAGCTTTAAGCCAACTTCTTCACTCCCTTCTTTTACTTTCATCAAGAGGCTTTTTAGTTCCTCTTCACTTTCTGCCATATGAGTGGTGTCATCTGCATATCTGAGGTTATTGATATTTCTCCCGGCAATCTTGATTCCAGCTTGTGCTTCTTTCAGCCCATCGTTTCTCATGACGTACTCTGTATGTAAGTTAAATAAGCAGAGTAACAATATACTGCCTTGACATACTCCTTTTCCTATTTGAAACCAGTCTGTTGTTCCATGTCCAGTTCTAACTTGCTTCCTGACCTGCATACAGGTTTCTCAAGAGGCAGGTCAGGTGGTCTGGTATTCCTATCTCTTTCAGGATTTTCCACAGTTGATTGTGATCCACACAGTCAAAGGTTTTGGTATAGTAATAAAGCAGAAATAGATGTTTTTCTGGAACTCTCTTGCTTCTTCCATGATCCAGCAGATGTTGGCAATTTGATCTCTGGTTCTTCTGCCTTTTCTAAAACCAGCTTGAACATCAGGGAGTTCACAGTTCACGTATTGCTGAAGCCTGGCTTGGAGAATTTTGAGCATTACTTTACTAGCATGTGAGATGAGTGCAATTGTGCACAGGCGTTTACAGGGTGCCACAATTTCCTCTGACCCTCTGTCCACTGGAGGCTGTAAAAGTTTTGTCATTTGCTCTGTTTAAGAAGTTAAGAAGCAGCCTAGCTGAATTCTAACACCAAACCCTCTTCTTTCCAGCACACCGCCAACGAACCCCACCCCACTGAAATTCCAGCCTACAGAAATCTCAGTTGCCACACTGGCTCATTTTAATTCTGCCTCTCACCCCAAAGTAGTTTCCTTTGCCTCTGGCTTCTTAAGGTAGGTTTACCACACAAGGCTGGCACGTTCCTGCCTCTGGGCCTTTGCAGTGACTGTTCCCTTTGCTTGGAATGACCTTCCCCAGATATCTGCCTGGCTGATGCTTTGTCTGTTTCAAGTCTTTACTGAGATGTCCCCTTATGAGACCCGTCCAACTGTCCTATTTAAAACTGCATCCTCTATGGGAACAAAGGAGCCTTTCTCTACACTGTTGTAGGAATGTAAATTGGTGCAGCCACTATGGAGAGCAGTATGGAGGCCCCTCAGAAAATTAAAATTTTAAATAAATTTAAATTTATTATTATAATAAAAAATATGCCATATGATCCTACAATCCCATTCCTGGGCATATATCCAGAAAAGATGCAAAGTCAAAAACATGTGCACCCCAGTGTTCATAGCAGCACTGTTTATAATAGCCAACACTTGGAAACAACCTAAATACCTATCAGCAGATAAATGGACACACACACACAACGTAATATTATCCAGCCATAAAGAAGAATGAAACAATGCCAGTTGCAGTGATATGGAGGGACCTAGGGATTATTATACTAAGTAAGTAAGTCAAAGACAAATGCCATGTGATATTACTTATATGTGGAATATTTTTAAATGATACTGATTTACAAAACAGAAATAGACTCACAGACACAAAAAAAGAAACCTTTGGTCACCAAAGGGAATAGATGGGGAGTGGGGAGGGAGAGATAAATTAGGAATTTGAAATTAAGATATACATAATACTATATATAAAATGCATAAACAACAAGGACCTACTGTATAACACAGGAAACTATATTCAGCCTCTTATAATGAACTATAATGGAAAAGAATATGAACAGATATCTGTGTGTGTGTGTATATATATATGTATAACTGAATCACTTTGCTGTATACCAGAAACTAACACAGCATTGTGAACCAACTGCATTTCCATTTTTAAAATAGAACTAAAACAGCTATAAATATATTTATTGAATATAAGATAAATTTATTCTCCTAATTTTTCATTTCATTTTCAAGACAATATTCCAAATTAATCTTTCTTTCTGTTTTTTTCCTAGAATTTTTTTTTTTTTTTTTTACATTTTTGGAGTCTGTTTATTTTAAATGCTCTTTTTCTGGTATGTGTTTTCTTTAGAAAATGATGACCCCATGATCTAACTGTCTTAGAACAGAACTTTCTGTTGTACACTCACAAATACACAGTCTTGTATTTGAAGTTCCTTCTTTCTGCCTCCTGAACTCCTACCCGTCCATCAAGGTCCACGTCATATGGCCCCCCTTTCTGAGAGTGTCCACCGTTGTTAGAGAGTTGACTTTGTAACTTGGCAGTCCATAGTGTCTGACTCATCTCTATGCCCACAGTGCTCAACAAAGAACAGGCTACGTAGTAGGTGCTCTCATCTGATGAATGAATGAATGAATAGGTGACTGAGTAAAACCTGCGTGTGGGAAGCAGTACACCTCCAGATCCACAATCCCCTGAACTTCTTTTCACACTCGTGACATTTGTGAGTCCGTGGTAATGCTCTCTCTGCTGCTAAAGTGTGGGTTCCATGTAGGAAAGAGTGTGTGCCACCCTGCACAGAGCCTGCTCATAGCAGGCACGTGATAAATACGCAGTGCCTGAGGGATTTCCCTGCCGGTCCAATGGTTAGGAATCTGCCTTGCAATGCAGGGGACATGGATTCAGTCCCTGGTGGGGGAACCGTGATCCCATATGCCAAGGAGCAACTCAGTCTGCGAGCTGCAACTATTGAGCCTACGCCACAAGTAAAGAGTCTGCAATGAAAGGTCCCACATGCTACAAAGAACCGGCGCAGCCAAATGAAGATATAAATAGATATTTCTTTAAAAATATGTGCTGCCTGAATGAAGAAACTGATTTGCTTATTCTGACTTGTAAGATTAAAAGGTGCATTTCTGGAAAAATACTTTTTCAAGAGTTTGAGCAAAGATTAATTCAGATAAGGCAGCACCAAACTGGAAGTGGCTAGAAGCACGGGAGCCAGGGCAGGCTACTCACTTCTACTGAGGAGCTGCAGAAGCAATGCAAAGAAACCATTTGACTGGCTGTACTTTAAAGTCTACTCAGTTGGCTGTTTGTGATTGGTTGTCCCTACTGTTGTGGGTTTTTTTTTATTTTTTATTGGAGTATAGTTTATTTATAATGTTAGTATAGTGTTAGTTTCTACTGTACTGCAAGGTGAATCAGTTATACATACATATATATATATATATATCTCCACTCTTTTTTAGATTCTTTTCCTATATAATCCATCACAGAGTATTGGGTAGAGTCCCCTGTGCTACACATACACGCGTGCTGAGTTGCTTCAGTCGTGTCCAACTCAGTGTGACCCTCTGGACTGTAGCCTCCAGGCTCCTCTGTCCATGGGATTCTCCAGGCAAGAACACTGGAGTGGGCTGCAGTTCCTTCTCTGACGCTATATAGTAGGTCCTTTTTAGTTACCTATATTGTATATAGTAGTGCTTATATGTCAATCGCAATCTACCAACTTATCCCTCCCCCCTTCCCTGCTGGTAACCATAGTTTATTTTTTACATCTGTGACACTATTCCTGTTCTGTAAATAAGTCATTTATACCTTTTTTTTTAGATTCCACATATAAGCAGTAGCATATTTGTCTTTTTCTGTCTGACTTACTTCATTTAGTACGATAATCTCTAGGCCAATCCATACAGCTGCAGATAACATTATTTCTTTCTTTTGAGTAATATTCCATCATATATATGCACCACATCTTCTTTGTCCATTCCTCTGCCAATGGTCATTTAGGTGTCTTCTTAAAACAGTGCTGCAATGAACACTGGGGTGCGTGTAAGCTTTTGGATTATGGTTTTCTCCAGATAAATGCCCAGGAGTGGGATTATTGGATCATATAGTAGTTCTGTTTTTAGTTTTTTAAGGAACTTCCCTACTGTTCTCCATAGTGTTTGCATCAGCCTACATTTCCACCAACAATGTAGGAGGGTTCTGTTTCTCCACACTCTCCAGAATTTGTTGTTTGTGGACTTTTTGATGATGGCCATTCTGACTGGTGTGAGGTGACACCTCATTGTAGTTTTTTCTTTTTTTTTTTTTAATATTTATTTGTTTATTTGGCTGCACCGGATCCTAGAACCATGTTGGAACGCTCAGGAATCTTCAGTCTTTCATTGCAGCACTTGGGATCTCTAGCTGCAGCATATGAACTCTTAGTTGCTACAGGTGGTATCTTGTTCCATGACCAGGATTGCACCTGGGCCCTCTGCAGTGGGAGCTCGAAGTCTTAGCCACTGGACCGCCAGGGAAGTCTCTCACTGTAGTTTTAATTTGCATTTCTCTGATAATTAGTGAAGCTGAGCATCTTCAAGTGGTTTTTGGCTGTCTATATGTCTTCTCTGGAGAAATATCTATTTAGATTTTCTGCCCATTTTGAAAAAAGAATTTTAAATAGGTCTATTTGCAACTTATTCATCCCCTTTTCAAACTTCCCTCCTCTGCTCCTCTGTGGCAGCCCTGAAACTGGTTCAATACATATTTAGCAAATATTATGCAAGGTACAGGGGAGCCCACCAAAGAGTAAAATCCCTGCCATCATGAATCTTTGGTTCTGTGGGGAGACAGACAGTAAACAGAGAAATACATATATAAGACCATTTAAGACAGTTATCTTTACTGAGAAGAAAATTTGGCTAGATGATATGACAGTGGTTGCTGGGAGAGGGTAGGTGGTGGGGGTAGGGGGAAAGTGAAAGTCGCTCAGTTGTGTCTCTTTGTGACCCCATGGACCATACAGTCTATGGAATTCTCCAGGCCAGAGTATTAGGGTGGGTAGCCTTTCCATTCTCCAGGGGATCTTCCCAACCCAGGGATCGAATCCAGGTCTCCCATGGTGCAGGCAGATTCTTTACCAGCTGAGACACAAAGGAAGCCCGGGGGCAGGGAGAGAGGTATTTTCCTTCATTGTATTGATTGACTGATGCCCTGGGTCCTCACTGCTGCGCAGACTCTCTCTGCTGCGGCGCGTGGCTTCTCACTGCTGTGGTTCTCCTGTGGAGCACACGCTCTAGGCGCCGCGTGGGCCCAACCGCTCTGTGGCATGTGGGACTTTCCCAGATCAGGGATCAAACTAGAACAAATAATTTCACCATTTGTATGGAAACACATAAGATCTTGAAAAGTCAAAGCAACCTTGAGAAAGAAGAATGGAGCTGGAGGAATCACCTTCCTGACTTCAGACTTTACTACAAAACTATAGTCATCAAGACAGTATCGTGCTGTCACAAAAATAGAAATATAGACCAACGGAACAAGATAGAAAGCCTGGAGATAAATCCATGCCCGTGTGGGCACCTTATCTTCAACAAAGAAGGTAGAAATATATGATGGAGAAAGAACATTCTCTTCAATAAATGGCACCAGGAAAACGGGGCAGCTAGATGTGAAAGAATGAAATTAGGGCACTTCCTAACACCATACTCAGAAATAAACTCAAAATGGATTAAAGATCTAAACAATAAGACTAGAAACTACAAAACTCTTAGAGGAAAACATAGGCAGAACACTCTTTGACATAAACCACAGCAAGATCCTCTATGACCCCCTGCTGCTGCTGCTGCTGCTGCTGCTGCTAAGCGCTTCAGTCGTGTCTGACTCTCTGCGACCCCATAGACGGCAGCCAACCAGGCTCCCCCGTCCCCAAGATTCTCTAGGCAAGAACACTGGAGTGGGTTGCCATTTCCTTCTCCACTATGACCCCCTAGAGTAATGGAAATGAAAACAAAAATAAACAGGACCTGATTACACTTTAAAGTTTTGCACAAGGAAGGAAACTATAAGCAAAGTGAAAAGACAAACCCTCAGCATGGGAGAAAATAATAGCAAATGAAACAACTGACAAAGAACTAATCTCCAAAATATACAAGCAGCTCACAAAGCTCGATATCAGAGAAACAATCAACCCAATCAAAAAGTGAGCAGAAGACTTAAAGAGACATTCTCCAAAGAAGGCAGAGAGATGTCTTCCACATACAGATGTCTAGGTCTTCTATCTACACATGAAAAGATACTCAGCATTGCTTGTTATTGGAGAAATGCAAATCAAAACTACATTGAAGTATCACCTCATACTGGTCAGAATAGCCATCATAAAAAAATCTACAAACAATAAATGCTGGAGAGCGTTTGGAGAAAAGGGAATCCTCTTGCACTGTTGGTGAGAATGCAAATTGATATAGCCCCTGTGCAGAACAGTATGGAGATTCCTTAAAAACCTAGAAATAAAACTACCATGCACGCGTCCTCAGCCGCTTCAGTCATGTCGAACTCTGTTACTCTATCGATTGTAGCCTGCCAGTCTTCTCTGTTCATGGGATTCTCTAGGCAACAATACTGGAGTGGGTTGCCATGCCTTCCTCCAGGGGGTCTTCCCCACCCAGGGATCGAACCTGTGTCTCCCGCGTCTCCTGCATTGCAGATGGATTCTTTACTGCTGAGCCACCCGGGAAGCCCATAAAACTACCATATAACCCAGCATTTCCACTACTGGGTGTATACCCTGAGAAAAGCATAACTGAAAACATCCCTGAGTTTCATTGTAACATTACTTATAATAGCTAGGACATGGAAGCAACCTAGGTGTCATCGACAGATGACTGATAAAGAAGTTGTGGTACATATACATGATGGAATATTAGTCAGCTATAAAAAGGAATGTATTTGAGTCAGTCCTAATGAGGTGGATGAACTTAGAAAGACAAATATTGTAAATTAATACATATATATGAACTCTAGAAAGATAGTACTGATGACCCTACTTGCGGAGCAGCAACAGAGAAGCAGATATACAGAACAGACTTTTGGACACAGAGGGAGGAGAGGGTGGGATGATTTGAGAGAATAGCATTGAATCATATATATTATCATATGTAAAACAGATAGCCAGTGGGAATTTGCTGTATGAGGTGGGATAGGGGTTCAAGAGGAAAGGGACATATATATATATATGTATGTATACTTATGGCTGATTCATGTTGATGTATGGCAGAAACCATCACAATATTGTAATTATCCTCCAATTAAAAATAAAATTACATTAAAAAAAAAAACCTGGTGCCCTGCATTGGCAGGAAGATTCTTAACCACTGGATCAGCAGGGAAGAGTCTAAGGGAGGTATTTTAGACTTTGTGGTCTGGCAGAGTCACACGCTGAAGGTGACATTGAAGTCCTGAAAGTTTAGCTGCAGCAACCATGGGAAGGTCTGGGGAAGAGAGTTCAAGGCAGAGGGAGCAGCTTGTGCAAAGGCCCTGGGGTAGGAACGACCTTGACATGTTCAAGAAACAGCAGGTGTGGTCAGAAGTTAGGTGGTTAGGTGGGCGAGTGGAGGAATATGATGTGGAGTTGAAGAGGTCAGTCTCATAGGCGTAAGGCAGACTGACTTAGTGGTTACAAGTCTCCACTCCCCTGTGTAGTATCTCTGCTGCTGCTGCTGCTGTTGCTAAGTCGCGTCAGTCGTGTCTGACTCTGTGCAGCTCCATAGACGGCAGCCTACCAGGCTCCGCTGTCCTTGGGATTCTCCAGGCAAGAACACTGGAGTGGGTTGCCATTTCCTTCTCCAATGCATGAAAATGAAAAGTGAAAGTGAAGTCACTCAGTCGTGTCCGACCCTCAGCAACCTCAGGACTGCAGCCCACCAGGCTCCTCCATCCATGGGATTTTCCAGGCAAGAGGACTGGAGTGAGGTGCCATTGCCTTCTCTGTAGTATTTCTACCCATACTCAAATTTCTCTGACTCTTGACTTTGGACTTTGATAAACAGATGTTAGCAGATATGACACAAGCTGAGGCTTGACATGTGCTTTCCATGAGGGGCTTACTCTTCTATGTTTCTGCCATTGCCATGGGAAGAAACAGCTCTGCCAGCCCACGGGACTAAGGAGGAAGAGAGACGCCTGGACCTGACCTGTGGACCAAGCCTCTGCCAAACTTCGTCCAACCTCCTAACCAAACTCCTGCCAACCCAAAGATGTGTGAACAAGAAAAGCTAATGTTTTCAAGCCATTGGACTGTGAGGAGGTTTGTTTCACAGCATTATAGTGGATACAGTTGACTAATAGATGGTCCTTGCAGGAAGGAGGATATGGAGTTGAAGGGTGATGAGGAGCGAGCTGGGAATTCTTTTTCATGGCCCTTAGGTGGTGGCAGGCGGGTGGTCGTGGGGGCAGTTGAGTTATACTCTATTTGTCCTTTTGTGGGGCACAGAACATAACTTCATTTTTCCTATCACAGTAAAGTTAGCGTGGCCTTGTGACTTGTGAGCAGAAACAGTATTAATATGCCACTTCCAGATGAAAGATTTAGCAGCCAGAGCGCTGTTCTATCCGTCATTCTTCCTGTCAGGACAATCAGTAAATCTCTTTTCATCTCACAGATTTTGCTCCACTCCCACCGCTCCCAGCTTGGTCCAGGCTTCCATATCTCTGGCCTGGGTGACCACGGTGGCCTCTAGCTGATTCCCACCTTTTCACACTGCTTCCCTGTGTTAAACAGAACGATGACCCCACCGACGCCCATGCCCTCATCCCCAGATCCTGGGAATGTGCCAAAACAAAAACAAACCAACAACAAGAAGCAAACGCCCACGCGGATGATTCAGTAAAGGTTTTGCAATGGCGAGATTGTCCTAAATTCTCTGGGTGGGCCCATGTGACCACAAGGGTCCTTAAAAGGGACCAGACAGTGAGAGTCAGAGGGGATGTGAGGATAGCAGGCAGAGGTTGCCGGGATGCAGCCAGGGGCTGCAAATGCAAGCAATCTTGTGAGAGTAGAAAAACTAAGGGACAGACTCTCCCTGGAGTCCCCAGAGGAAGGCATCTGTACCAACACCTCAATTCTAGGACTTTCGTTACTGTAAGACAATAAATCTCTACTATTTTAAGCCGCTGTTCACGGTAACAGAAGACGAATCTACTTCCCTACAGTCTGTTCTCCACTCAATAGTCAGAGTGACCTATCAAAATCTGTAAATTGGATGCTGTCACTTACCTGCACAAGGTCACCCAGGTGTCCCCCTTGCTTGTAGGAGATTCTGAACTCCTTGCCTGGGCAGTTGGCCCTGCCCACTTCTCTAGCCCTATTGCTCACTCCTGATCACCAGTTTCTGCCTTGTTGGCTTTTCCTCAGCCTCTTCCTGCAGATCTCCACCTTCTGCTCATGATGTTCCTTGTCTCACTCGTAGCCTGTATCTTCTTCTCCCAGGACTCAGCTTGAATGCAGCTTTCCCAGAGAAGAACTTTCTGAGCTCTAGTCTAAACCGGGTGCTCCTGTGTCCTCTATTTCAGCAACCTTATTAGAGTCTGTGGTTACACATTTGCAGGTGCATTGATATATCGTCTTCCCTTCCAGACTATAAGCACCAGGAGGGAAAGGACTTGGCAATCAGAGCCAATACTTACTGAGCGATTACGGAGTGTCAGGTAGCACTTGCAGCGTTCTATTGAATCCTCACAATAATTCTGCAGCTGGACATCATCCTTATTCTTTTCATAGGTAAGGTCCAGAGTCTCAGCACACAGGACAACGAGAGTAAGGGGCAGAGCCAGGACTGAACTCAGAACCCAGGCATGCTGGTCCAGAGCCCATTCTTTAATTCACTGGTCTGTATTGCTTCTCTCTGAGTCATCACTACCTGGCACACAGCTGGTGCTCAATAAATATGTGGCAATGAATGGCTGTTATCTAGACATACATCACAGGGCTGAGGATGCGTGTGCCCTTAAAGGAGTGGGCATGCTGGACAGAGCACAGCTGCCTTGGTTAACATACAACACACAGATGAAAAGCAAAAGATGGCAACACCAAACTATTTGGAGGCGTCCATGATCCGACTGCCCACCCGTCTCCTGTGGCGCCCTGTCCCTGGAATGGCAGGTCCATGAATCCAGGCAAATGGGAAGTAGTCAGACAGGAGACGGCAAGAGTGAGTGTCGACATTTTAGGACTCAGCAAACTAAAACGGACAGGAATGGGTGAATTTAGCTCAGATGACCATTATATCTACTATTGTGGGCAAGAATCCGTTAGAAGAAATGGAGTAGCCATCATGGTCAACAAAAGAATCTGAAATGCAGTACTTGGATGCAATCTCAAAAATGACAGAATGATGTCTGCTAGTTTCCAAGGCAAACTTTTCAATATCACGGTAATCCAAGCCTATGCCCCAACCAGCAATGCTGAAGAAGCTGAAGTTGAATGGTTCTATGAAGACCTACAAGACCTTCTAGAACTCACACCCAAAAACTATGTCCTTTTCATCAGAGGAGACTGAAACGCAAAAGTAAGAAGTCAAGAAACACCTGGAGTAACAGGCAAATTTGGCCTTGGAGTACATAATGAAGCCGGGCAAAGGCTAGCAGAGTTTTGCCAAGACAATGCATTGGTCATAGCAAACACCCTCTTACAACAACACGAGAGAAGACTCTACACATGGACATCACCAGATGGTCAACACCGAAATCAGATTGATTATATTCTTTGCAGCCAAAGATGGAGAAGCTCTATACAGTCAGCAAAAACAAGACCAGGAGCTGACTGTGGCTCAGCTCATGAACTCCTTATTGCCAAATTCAGACTTAAATTGAAGAAAGTGGGCAACACCACTAGACCATTCAGGTATGACCTAAATCAAATCCCTTATGATTATACAGTGGAAGTGAGAAATAGATTTAAGGGTCTAGATCTGATAGACAGAGTGCCTGATGAACTATGGACAGAGGTTCATGACATTGTACAGGAGACAGGGATCAAGACTGTCCCCAAGAAAAAGAAATGCAAAAAGGCAAAATGGCTGTCTGAGGAGACCTTACAAATAACTGTGAAAAGAAGAAAAGCAAAAAGCAAAGGAGAAAAGGAAAGATATACCTATTTGAGTGCAGAGTTCCAGAGAATAGTAAGGAGAGATAAGAAAACCTTCCTCAGTGATTGGTGCCAAGAAATAGAGGAAAACAATAGAATGGGTAAGACTAGAGATCTCTTCAAGAAAAGTAGAGATACCAAGGGGACATTTCATGCAAAGATGGGCACAATAGGTATGGACCTAACAGAAGCAGAAGATACTATGAAGAGATGGCAAGAATACACAGAAGAACTGTACAGAAAAGATTTTCACGACCCAAATAATCATGATGGTGTGATCAATCACCTACAGCCAGACATCCTGGAATGGGAAGTCAAATGGGCCTTAGGAAGCATCACTATGAACAAAGCTAGTGGAGGTGATGGAATTCCAGTTGAGCTATTTCAAATCCTGAAAGATGATGATGTGAAAGTGCTGCAATCAATATGCCAGCAAATCTGGAAAACTCAGCAATGGCCACAGGACTGGAAAAGGTCAGTTTTCATTCCAATCCCAAAGAAAGGCAATGCCAAAGACTGTTCAAACTACCGCACAATTGCACTCATCCTCTCACGCTAGCAAAGTAATGCTCAAAATTCTCCAAGCCAAGCTTCAGCAATACATACGTGAACCATGAACTTCCAGGTGTTCAAGCTGGTTTTAGAAAAGGCAGAGGAACCAGAGATCAAATTGCCAGCATCTGCTGGATCATCGAGAAAGCAAGAGAGTTCCAGAAAAACATCTACTTCTGCTTTATTGACTATGCCAAAGCCTTTGACTGTGTGGATCACAATAAACTGTGGAAAATTCTGAAAGAGATGGGAATACCAGACCACTTGACCTGCCTGTTGAGAAATCTGTATGCAGGTCAGGAAGCAACAGTTAGAACTGGACATGGAATAACAGACTGGTTCCAAATAGGAAAATGAGTATGTTATGGCTATATATTGTCACTGTGCTTATTTAACTTACATGCAGAATGCTGCTGCTGCTAAGTCGCTTCAGTCGTGTCCGACTCTGTGCGAGCCCATAGACGGCAGTCCACCAGGCTCCGCCGTCCCTGGGATTCTCCAGGCAAGAACACTGGAGTGGGTTGCCATTTCCTTCTCCAATGCATGAAAGTGTCTGTCGTTTTTGAGATTGCATCCAAGTACTGCATTTCGGACTCTTTTGTTGACCATGATGGCTACTCCATTTCTTCTAAAATCCCACAAGCCAAGAAGCACGTCCAAAATATATTTTTTTTAATTAAAAATGATGTCCTATATGCCTCCTTAGTACAGTAGGCAGCACGTCAGTCTCATTAAAAAAAAGCTGTCCTCCAGTAGGTGGATGGATACTCTGTGGTCCATAGACTGCTGCTGCTGCTGCTGCTAAGTCGCTTCAGTCGTGTCCGACTCTGTGCGACCCCATAGACGGCAGTCCACCAGGCTCCGCCGTCCCTGGGATTCTCCAGGCAAGAACACTGGAGTGGGTTGCCATTTCCTTCTCCAATGCATGAAAGTGAAAATTGAAAGTGAAGTCGCTCAGTCATGTCCGACTCTGCGACCCCATGGACTACAGCCTTCCAGGCTCCTGCATCCATGGGATTTTCCAGGCAAGAGTACTAGAGTGGGTTGCCATTGCCTTCTCCAGGTCCATAGACAATGGAGTGTTATTCAGTGCCAAAAAGCAACGAGCTACCCACTCATGAAAAGACACGGAGGAGCCTTAAATGCTTATTACTAACTGAAAAATCCAACCTGAAAAGACTGCCTGCTGTAGTTGCATTCTCACTGCTAGTAAGAGAACTGCAAATTAAAACCACGAGGAATCACCTTTTTTCACTGATCACAATGGCAAAATTACAAAAGTTGAATAACACACACAGTGTTACTAAAACTACAGGAGAACAAGAACTGTTTTGCCAGGGGGAGTGTACCCTGGAAGAACCACTAGAGAAGGCAGGTAAGGAACAGCTATCAGAGTTATCTGTGACCACAATTCCACTCCTAGGAATTTACCCTGCAGATATATAGGCATACACACAAAATAACAAACACACAAGGATATACTTACAGCAGTGTTTATCATAGTAAAATATCATAAACAACCCAGATATCTTCAATGGGAGACTAGTTAAAGAAATTCTGAGGAGTCTATACAGCGCAGTGGGATGCAATTATTTAAAGAGACAGAGAGAGAGATCTTGGGATTGCCCCAGATGTCCAGTGGTTAGCACTCCTTGCTTCCCTTACAGGGGGCAAGCGTTCAATCCCTGCTCAGGGGACTAAGATCCTACATGTCACACTAAGTAGCCAAAAAAGAGAGGGTGAGAGAGAGATATCCATACACAATGTGAAGAGATCTCCTAGTCATATTGGTAAGTGGAAAAAGGGCAGACGCATATTGTGTAAGTAGCCTAACTTTTGTGTTTTTCAATAGTAGAAAGATAACAGTATATGTGTTTATATGTAAACAAATTATGGGAGGTTACATAAGACACCAAAGGGCGTGGCAACCCACTCCAGTATTCCTGCCTGGAGAATCCCATGGACAGCAAGCCTGGCATGGAGCTTCAAAGAGTCAGACACGACTGATGTGACTTAGTACAAATCTGTTATCCCCTGGGGTGAGGAAGAAAAGGCCAGGATGGGGAGTTTTTACCAGGATGCCTTTGAATGTGCCTTCATTTTTGGACCGAATAAATGCATTATGCTTGCCTTGTTCAAATCATTAAAAAGTATTAACAGCTCATTAAGTTTGTATACACCCTGTATGGTATATGGAACATTATCCTACCAGTTTGTCACCATTGGTTACTGGGTAGGAGAAGGATGGAAGAAAAAAAATGGTCACCCTTTTTTACAGTGCCAGAGAAAATGAACATGTAGTGACATGAACCATAAGGCCAGGAAAAGTGCTTGTCTCAGACCATGTGACTTCAGATGGCATATATATATATGTACATATATACAGTCTTATTTTTATATAATTAACATCTACTACTGTGTAATCATTTTTCATTTTATAGAAAATGTTCAAGTCAAAAATATAATTTCTCAAAAAGAAAAACCAAACAAGATTTTACATCATAGAAAGTAATCTTTAGCCCTTCTTTACAAGAAAACTCTGCAAATCAGAAATGGGGATGTTTTCTTTTAAAAAGAGAATTTTTGTTTTCTTATAGAGACACCTTATCATATTCCAAGGTACAACTAACACACTCCAAATTCAGTTGTATTTATGTCTTATCCTGCACTTTTTTCAGTATCAGTATCAGTTCAGTTGCGACCCCATGGACTGCAGCACACAAGGCCTCCCTATCCATCACCAACTCCCCGAGTTTACTCAAACCCATGTCCATCGAGTCGGTGATGCCATCCAACCATCTCATCCTCTGTTGTCCCCTCCTCCTCTCGCCTTCAATCTTTCCCAGCATCAGGGTCTTTTCAAATGAGTCAGTTCTTTGCATCAGGTGGCCAAAGTATTGGAGTTTTAGCCTCGATATCAGTCCTTCCAATGAATAAACAGGACTGATTTCCTTTAGGATGGACTGGTTGGATCTCCTTGCAGTCCAAGGGACTCTCAAGAGTTTTCTCCAACACCACAGTTCTAAAGCATCAATTCTTCAGCGCTCAGCCTTCTTTATAGTCCAACTCTCACATCCATACATGACCAATGGAAAAACCACAGCCTTGACTAGACTGACCTTTGTTGGCAAAGTAATGTCTCTGCTTTTAAATATGCTATCTAGGTTGGTCATAAGTTTTCTTCCAGGGAGTAAGTGTCTTTTAATTTCATGGCTGGAATCACCATCTGAAGTGATTTTGGAGCCCCCCAAAATAGTCTCTCACTGTTTCCACTGTTTGTCTATTTCCCATGAAGTGATGGGACCAGATGCCATATCTTAGTTTTCTGAATGTTGAGCTTTAAGCCAACTTTTTCACTCTCCTCTTTCACTTTCATCAAGAGGCTCTTTAGCTTTTCTTCACTTTCTGCCATAAGGGTGGTGTCATCTGCATATCTGATGAGTACTTTTTTACGCTCTTAAAAAGAAATCCTCAGGACTAGTATGCTTGATGTTGTTTCAAGGCTTCAGAAACATTATTGAGACACTTATGTGGTCATGAAATAATTGGCTCTTTAGCTTTTCTTCACTTTCTGCCATAAGGGTGGTGTCATCTGCATATCTGATGAGTACTTTTTTACGCTCTTAAAAAGAAATCCTCAGGACTAGTATGCTTGATGTTGTTTCAAGGCTTCAGAAACATTATTGAGACACTTATGTGGTCATGAAATAATGTCTACTGTGAAACAATGTTTTATAAATGCACTCATTAATTCTTAACACTAGATGATGCTTGATGGTGTTCATTAAATGATTCCCTTAACTTTTTGTATGTTTTGAAATTTTTCCAAAATAGAAAAAGTTTAAAATTTTACAATATAAAATGAGTTAGTAGATGTAAGGTCTTCTAGGGTGGCTCAGCTGGTAAAGAATCTGCCTGCAATGCAGGAGACCGCAGTTCATGATTCCTGGGTTGAGAAGTTCCCCCGGAGAAGGGAAAGGCTACCCTCTCCAGTATTCTTGGGCTCCCCTGGTATTCTTGGGCTTCAGACAGTAAAGAACCTCCCTGCAATGTGAGAGACCTGGGTTCGATCCCTGGGTTGGGAAGATCCCCTGGAGGAGGGCATGGCCACCCACTCCAGTGTTCTTGCCTGGAGAATCCCCATGGACGGAGGAGGCTGGCTACAGTCCATGGGGTCACAAAGAGTCAGACATGACTGAGCAACTAAGCACTGCACAGCACAGCTGATGAAAATGATTCGGGAGCAAAACTGCTGAGATGTATTCCAGCTCTGTGTGATTTGAGAATCACAAGGAAAATTCACTGTGCTCTTCTTACATCAGCAATTCTCTTAAAAAGAAAGTAATTTCTCACAGTTTTCCCTGAAGTCTAAGAGACACAATACTTTTGCTGTCTTTCATAAGAATAAAATTTTTAATGGATGACAAATAAGTATATGTCGATTCTTGTCATTGTGGGAACTAAAATGCATTATGAAATGTTCAGGAAAACTTGTACAGTGTGAGGACAGGGTGAATTGCAATCTTTCTCTTTGTCAGGCTGGCCGCTCCTACCCTTAGAGTAACCATCGCAACCCAGATGATTGGTGAGAATGGAAGAAAGAAATCAGTTCTACAGAGGAAAAAATGGGGTCCACAGACTTCTTGTGATCTGAGCCTGTGTCTCCTTCACTCAAAAGTACTTTCTGTTTTCCACTTCCCCAAATCACTTTCTGCGCAAAATGACTGGTGGCCTATGAAATCAGTCAATAATATAAATTGGCAAGGAACAGTGGCAAAGTTGAGAATGTTCATTGTGTATTATGCTTAATTATCAAAATTAAGCAGACATTGCACAGCAAAGGAAGTTGTCAACAAACTGAAAAGACAACCTACAGAATGGAAGAACATATTTGCTAACAATGCAACTGATAAAGGATTAATTTCCAAAATATTTTGGAAAACAATCTAATCAAAAATGGGCAGAAGACCTAAAGAGACATTTCTCCAAAGGAGAGCTACAGATAGCCAACAGGCATATGAGAAAATGCTCACCATCACTAATAATTAGAGAAGCGCACACCAAAACTACAATGAGATATCACCTCACACTGGCAGAATGGCCATCATCAAAAGTCTACAAATAGTAAATGTTGGAGAGGGTGTGGAGAAAAGGGAACCCTCCTACACTGTTGGTGGGAGTGTAAATTGGTGAAACCACCTTGGAGAACAGTATGAAGGTTCCTTTAAAAACTAAAACTAGAGTTACCATATGATCCAGCAATCCCACTCCAGGGCATACATCCAGAGAAAACGAAAACAATTTGAAAAACACTCATGCACCGCACCCATACAGTGTTCACAGCAGCACTATTCACGATAGCCAAGACAAGTAAACAGCCTAAGTGTCCATCCATCGATGAACGGATAAAGAAAGGCTTCCCAGGTGGCCCAGTGGCAAAAAATCTGCCTGCCAGTGCAGGAGGTGCAAGAAACCTGGGCTCCATCCCTGGGCCAGGAAGATCCCCCAGAAGAGGAAATGGTCACCCACTCCAGTATTCTTGCCTGGGAAATCCCATGGACAGAAGGGGAAGGTCCCCTGGAGGAGGAAATGGCACCCCACTCCAATATTCTTGCTTGGAGAATCCCACGGACAGAGGAGCCTGGCGGCTACAGTCCACAAGGTCACAAAGATTTGGACACAGCTGAACGACTGAGCACACACACATCCCAGGTGGTTCTGTGGTTAAGAATCTGCCTGTCAATGCAGGAAACGCGGGTTCAGTACCTGATCCGGGAGGATCCCACACGCCAAGGAGCAACTAGGCCTGTGCGCTGTAGCTACTGAGCCCACATGCAAAACTGCTGAAGCCCAAGCACTCTGGAGCCCGTACTCTGCAACAAGAGAAGCCACTGCAATGAGAAGCCCGTGCACCGCAACTAGAAAGTGGCTCGTACTGCAAGGAAGGCTCAGCACAGCCAAAAATACATACATATTTTTATAATTTATATATAAAAAAAGAATCTGACAGAATTTGACCTGCTAAAATTACAGAAGATAAATCAACAGGGGTGATAAGTGCTCCAGAGGGAATGAAAGACTAATCAAGGTCTTGGATATTTTTACCAAAAAAAAAAAAATTATGACTATGCTGTGAAAATTAGTGTGAACTGAAGTATGGACTATAACTACCATATAGATTGTATTCCTCCTGAATTAACAGTCCATTTTTGGAGAATTAGCACATAATTTCAATTACAAACTCAGTGGCATTAAATAGAAAATCTGTCATAATTTTGAAGTTCATTTTTCAAAATAAAGTCCTAATCATTTTTCACTCTTCACTCTGAAATGTTGATCCTTGTTTTAAATAGATTTATTTCAAGTGATTACTTTTAATACTTATTATCCTCAGACGATGAGGGCATAAATCAAAGAGCTTTATTAAATTAGAGTACTTTAAGGATTTGATATTACCAAATACTTGGTGATTTAATCATAAAAGGATCACTAACCAGCAAAATCTGCATCTTTCTCCACATCTCAGTGATAATGTTGATAACAAAATCACCACTCCAAGCCTGTCCCCTTCAAACTCATACAACATCTCAGTTATCTGACATAAAAAGCCAGATTTGATTTGGATTTCAAGGTCAGGCCAGGCCCCACGCACTTAACCTACACAAATACCTCCCCTCTGTGCTGGCTTCTTGTTAAAATAAAAGAAAAAGGGACCTCCCTGGAGGTCTAGCGGTTAAGACTCTGCACTGCCAAAGCAGGGGGACATGAGTTCAATCCCTGGGTGGGGAACTATGATCCCACATGCCACGCAGTGCAGCCAAGAAGATTTTTAAAAATAAAAGAAAAAGTCCTAAAATAAAGTTGAGAGTCCCACTATCTCAAACCCTTCTCAATTTCTATACAATGAAAATAACAAGAAATTTAAAAACCTGAAGATCTACAGATTTCTACATTGCATGAAGTGAAGTGAAGTGAAGTGAAGTCACTCAGTCGTGTCCAACTCTTTGCAACCCTGTAGACTGTAGCCCGCCAGGCTTCTCTGTCAATGGGATTCTCCAGGCAAGAATACTGGAGTGGGATGCCATTTCCTTCTCCAGGGGATCTTCCCAAACCAGGGATCAAACCTGGGTCTCCTGCATTGCAGGCAGACGCTTTATCCTCTGAGCCACCTATGTTGCATAAACACTGTATAAATTGAGTGAAAAAATACTGAGTCCTCTCCAGACACACATACACACACAGTCATATACATGGGTCATACATACACACAACACACACATTCATACACACTCTCAAATGGAAGTACTGCTAAAGCAGATACATTTCCTGTCTCATTCATAGGTAATGATGATTTAAAACCATGAAGTATGACTTACAATAAGAATTCACAAATGCAAACACCTACAAACCCATTCTGGGGCCAAGTGCAAACAAATACATGTAAATCTGTTGGCAGCAGGAGCTGTGACAACCTGGAGAACCCATCCCATCCATGTGGGAATGGGATGGCTCCGGATCTTTACAGATCTGAAGTGAAAATCTAAATTTGCATGCAAAATTTTATAAGATGTATACCTTTTTAACAATGATTGTAGCAAAAACAGAATATATTGCCAGCAGGAACAAAAATGGATTAAGACCCCTAAAGAGAGAAATCTGGCAGTATCTACCAAAATTGAATGTGCCTTTACCTTTGAGGCCCAAGCCCACTTCTCGTTACCGGCTGCAAAAGTTCAAGAAATTATATCCACGCAAGACTTTCTTTCAAAACATTAGAATAACCCTCATGTCCATCAAAAGGGTCTGTGAATGCATCTTGCATTGCTATGTAACATAATATATACCTTGTTGTTGTTTAGTCACTAAGTCGTGTCCAGCTGTTTTGTGACCCCATGGACCATAGCCTTCCAGGCTCCTCTGTCTGTGAGATTCTTGCCTCTTCCCAGGCAAGACTTCTGGAATGAGTTGCCATTTCCTTCTCCAGGTTATCTTCCCAGATCAGAGTCTCCTGCATTGGCAGGCACATTCTTTACCACTGAGCCATGTGGCAAGCCCAGTATATACGTATGCAGCGTAAAAATGAATGTGGACATCTACTGCTGTGGAGTGTGTCCAGGATATGTTACTTACTTTATTTTATTTATTTTAATTTTGGCTGCGCTGGGTCTCTGTCACCCCAAGGGCTCTTTGCGGTGCATAGAGTCTTCTCTATTGCAGCGCAAGGGCTCTAGAGCACAGGGGCTCAGGAGTCACGGTTTGAGGACATACGTTTCTCTGCAGCATGTGGGATCTTAGTTCCCAAACCAGGGATCGAACCACAGTCCCCTGGATTGCAAAGCAGATTCTTAACCACTGGACCATGAGGAAAGTCCCCAGAATATATTACTTCAAGTTCAGGAAGTATATATAGTATGAAAACTTTTGTGTAAGGAAGGTAAAATATAAATTACATAGCACACACTCAAATACAACCATACACATACATGGGCTTAATTTATATGTGTGTGTGTGTGTGTGTGTGTGTGTGTGTGCATTTTTCTTTTCCAAAAGAAACAGTGGAAGGGTAAACCGAAAACAAATAAACTAATTACCTGTGGAGGAGGGTGATCAGAAGTAAATCTTGACTTCTCCATGTAACTTGGTTTTTGTTTCTAGGTTTAGAACCATAAATGTTTCTTCCTCTTTAAAAAAAAAAAAAGCTTAAAAATCCTTTTAAAACCTGAAATAAACAAACCTGACTCCGTACCAAGTTGATGGCATAGCCAAGAAAAGAAGCATCATTTCAAGTGATTTTGAAACACTGTATTTTGACCCCATACTGTTAGTGGGAGAGAAAACACATACTCAGAAGGAAGTTGTAAACTACATTCAGTGTGATTCTCATAAGTCGTGATACTGGCAGTTCTATAAAGCATTAATTTAACATAGTTAGAAACCAAGATTTCAGCATAACAAGATGTAACTATAAAATCAAAGAAAAGTACATTCTAAATGTTTACATGAAAATGAACTGATTTTTTTTCCCTTTCAGAAAAGACTTATTTCCTGTCTTTGGCAAGTTAAAGGCTAGAAACAATGACAGATTAGTAACCACAAACAGTCCTAGCACCCAGATTCTGGGCTCTAAGAAGCATCTCTCTAGGACTTCCTGGAGAAATCTCTGAGGTCTGAAGCAGGAAACGAATGGGAGAATCTGAGATAGCTTGTTTCATCTCAAGCAAAACTGTTATTAAAAGAGAGCAGGGGGACTTCCCTGGTGGTCCAGTGGTTATGATTCCACGCACCCACTGCAGGGGGCAAGAGTTCGACCCCTGTCTGAAAACTAAGGTCCCACACGCCATGTGGTGCAGCCACCCCCTCCAAAATAAATGTTTCTAATTCTTAAAAATTAAAATTTTTAAAAAGAGAGAAAAAGGTCCTATCAAAATGACACAGGGACTAACTTGATAGGGTCCCCACTGGACAAAGATAGTACAGTTTGACCATCAAAAACAAAAATAAGGGGTACTTCCCTGGCAGTTCAGTGGTTAGGATTCCACACTTTCACTGCAGGGGGCACAGGTTTGATCCCTGATCGGGGAACTAAGATCCTGCTTGCTCTGCAGTCTAAATAAATAAATAAATTGCAACTAAATAAATTCTTTATGGAACCTCTCTGTGGTCCAGTGGCTAAGACTTCTCCTTGCAATGAGGGAATGGATGTTCAATACCTGGTCGGGGAACTAAGGTTCCACATCCATTCAGTTCAGCTCAGTTCAGTCGCTCGGTCATGTCCAACTCTTTGCGACCCCATGAATCGCAGCACGCCAGGCCTCCCTGTCCATCACCAACTCCCAGAGTTCACTCAGACTCACATCCATCGAGTCCGTGATGCCATCCAGCCATCTCATCCTCTGTCGTCCCCTTCTCCTCCTGCCCCTAATCCCTCCCAGCATCAGAGTCTTTTCCAGTGAGTCAACTGTTCGCATGAGGTGGCCAAAGTACTGGAGTTTCAGCTTTAGCATCATTCCTTCCAAAGAAATCCCAGGGCCGATCTCCTTGCAGTCCAAAAGACTCTCAAGAGTCTTCTCCAACACCACAGTTCAAAAGCATCAATTCTTCAGCGCTCAGCCTTCTTCACAGTCCAACTCTCACATCCATACATGACCACTGGAAAAACTATAGCCTTGACTAGATGGACCTTTGTTGGCAAAGTAATGTCTCTGCTTTTGAATATGCTATCTAAGTTGATCATAACTTTTCTTCCAAGGAGTAAGCATATTATAATTACATGCCATTAGGTATGGCAAAAAAGAAAAAAGAAAGTTCTACAATATATTGAAGCACACAAAATATATTAAAATATGTGTACTTAAAAATACTGCAAAGAAAAGAAAATCTCATTGATCACTTGTGTGGGTTGCTGCTGCTGCTGCTAAGGTGCTTCAGTTGTGTCCGACTCTATGCAACCCCATAGACAGCAGCCCACCAGGCTTCCTGGGATTTTCCAGGCAAGAGCACTGGGTGGGGTGCCATTTCCTTCTCCAATGCATGAAAGTGAAAAGTGAAAGTGAAGTTGCTCAGTCGTGTCTAACTCTAGCGACCCCATGGACTGCAGCCCACCAGGCTCCTCCGTCCATGGGGTTTTCCAGCCAAGAGCACTGGAGTGGGTGCCACCGCCTTCTCCAATGCATGAAAGTGAAAAGTGAAAGTGAAGTCGCTCAGTCGTGTCTAACTCTAGCGACCCCATGGACTGCAGCCCACCTGACCCCTCCGTCCATGGGATTTTCCAGGCGAGAGCACTGGAGTGGGTGCCATCGCCTTCTCTGGTGTGGGTGGATAGTGTCAGTCAAATCATTAGTTAGAAAATTGATAGAAGGCAGGACTCAGGTATTTATTCTGTTTGTCCAACATCGGCCATGTTTTAGGACAACCAAACAGTAGATGAAGAAAAGATATTCCCGATAAAGAGTCAGCCAACAAATGTAGAAGTGATAGAAAAATAGGAGACTGCCATTTTTCCATCTGAATGAACCAATGAATCAGAACTCATCAACAACTGCTAAAGCCATCAGATGAGAGACTGAGGCAGAACCCTTTATCAATTAGATTTGCATCACAGAAGTTTTCATACCTGTGCCAAGGCAGACTTCCAAAAACCATATCACAGCAAAACAAATTAACCGTAATTCCTTCTGTTCATCAAATATATAATTGATGATAGAATTTTTTGGATTGTCTATCAAATACATGTTTTTTTAAGAGTTTGTCAAAATCCAGATCCAAACGCGGACCCCAGATCACCTTTTCATGTTGATCTTAAGTGTCTATTAAGCTACAATTTCTCCCCTCTTTTTTTCTAGAAGGATGTTGTTCTGTTCAGTTTTCCATATTCTGGATTTTGCAGACTTGTTCTGAATAGAGTGATTTTTTAGTTAGTTAGTTATTTGGCTGTGCCAGGTCTTAGTTGCAGCACGCAGGATCTAGTTCCGTGACCATGGATCAAACCTGGCCCGCCTGCACCGGGAGTGTGGAGTTTTAGCCACTGGACCAGCAGAGAAGTCCCTGAAGAGTTTGATTTGACATATTTCTCTGATTCCATATTTCTATAAATTGATGGTTACACTTAAGAACTTGATTTGACTCTTGAAGCTTATCTTTTGGGCAGCAATATTTCACAGGTGGGACTTTGGATAATAATATTGGCCATAATGGCATAGTTTTACTCTGTCTCTCTGCATATAAAAACAGAGAAACTATGGTAGCAAAAACAAATAATATTACACCATCTCAAAAAAACACAAAGAAACAAGAAACCAAGCGGGGGACAAACCACTGGTGTCTGGATGACCCATTTAGTACCAGCACCTCTGATAGAAAAAGGATAAGAAAAGGCAACAATGGGACTTCCCTGGTGGTCCAGTAGCTAAGACTCCACACTCGTAGTGCAGGAGGCCAGGTTTGATCCCTGGTCAGAGAACCAGATCCTGCATGCTGCAGCTAAAGATCCCACAAGCCACAACTAAGACCTAGAGTAACCAAAAAAAGAGATATTAAAAAAAAAAAGGCAGCAGGGCCACTGCAGGGTCTGAAGCAGAATCCCAAAGCAGTCAACAAGCTCTTCACTGAGGAGCAGAAAGCTGGCCAGTTTGAGAGCAGCAACTGAGAGGCAACCTGCACGGTGGAAGGTGGTGCTTCAGGGACCAGCAGAAGCTGGAGCATCTTTATCTTGTGAATACAGGAAATTAACAAGCATCTAAGCTGGACACTGATGCCCTTCACACTCCATGTGTTGTGACCCTAACCCTCAGGGTGGCTGTATCTGGAGAAGGAGCCTACAGGGGAGGCTTCTGAAAGTTCAGGACACTAAACTCCCAAAAAGAAGCGAGAGAAAGAGATTATGGTGGAAACTCATATGAGACAGTTTCTGAAAGCAAAAGAAGAAAATAAAAGTAAATATGCACAATGAAATGATGCCAGAAAAATACCTCTAGAAAAGATTAAAACTAAAACCTTAATATTTCAAAATGAGCAAAAATCATGAAAATAATGTAAGATATTAAATAAATAAACCTAGCCCCCAAAGAGAAGTTTGACATTTCCTTTTAAAAATTTTTTATTTAAGTATGGCTGATTTACAATGTTGTGTTAATTTCTGCTGTACAGCAAAGTGATTCAGTTACACACACACACACATACATCTCCCTCTTTTTTTCTAGAAGGATGTTGTTCTGTTCAGTTTTCCATATTCTGGATTTTGCAGACTTGTTCTGAATAGTGTGATTTTTTAGTTAGTTATTTGGCTGTGCCAGGTCTTAGTTGCAGCACGCAGGATCTAGTTCCGTGACCATGGATCAAACCTGGCCTCCCTGCACCGGGAGTGTGGAGTTTTAGCCACTGGACCACCAGAGAAGTCCCTGAAGAGTTTGATTTGACATATTTCTCTGATTCCATATTTCTATAAATTGGTGGTTA
This sequence comes from Aepyceros melampus, assembly GCA_006408695.1. Taxonomy (NCBI): domain Eukaryota; kingdom Metazoa; phylum Chordata; class Mammalia; order Artiodactyla; family Bovidae; genus Aepyceros; species Aepyceros melampus. The sequence continues at coordinate 665,296 of SJXQ01002457.1, read as the reverse complement.
CACTTAAGAACTTGATTTGACTCTTGAAGCTTATCTTTTGGGCAGCAATATTTCACAGGTGGGACTTTGGATAATAATATTGGCCATAATGGCATAGTTTTACTCTGTCTCTCTGCATATAAAAACAGAGAAACTATGGTAGCAAAAACAAATAATATTACACCATCTCAAAAAAACACAAAAAAACAAGAAACCAAGCGGGGGACAAACCACTGGTGTCTGGATGACCCATTTAGTACCAGAACCTCTGATAGAAAAAGGATAAGAAAAGGCAATGGGCAGCAATATTTCACAGGTGGGACTTTGGATAATAATATTGGCCATAATGGCATAGTTTTACTCTGTCTCTCTGCATATAAAAACAGAGAAACTATGGTAGCAAAAACAAATAATATTACACCATCTCAAAAAAACACAAAGAAACAAGAAACCAAGCGGGGGACAAACCACTGGTGTCTGGATGACCCATTTAGTACCAGCACCTCTGATAGAAAAAGGATAAGAAAAGGCAACAATGGGACTTCCCTGGTGGTCCAGTAGCTAAGACTCCACACTCGTAGTGCAGGAGGCCAGGTTTGATCCCTGGTCAGAGAACCAGATCCTGCATGCTGCAGCTAAAGATCCCACAAGCCACAACTAAGACCTAGAGTAACCAAAAAAAGAGATATTAAAAAAAAAAAGGCAGCAGGGCCACTGCAGGGTCTGAAGCAGAATCCCAAAGCAGTCAACAAGCTCTTCACTGAGGAGCAGAAAGCTGGCCAGTTTGAGAGCAGCAACTGAGAGGCAACCTGCACGGTGGAAGGTGGTGCTTCAGGGACCAGCAGAAGCTGGAGCATCTTTATCTTATGAATACAGGAAATTAACAAGCATCTAAGCTGGACACTGATGCCCTTCACACTCCATGTGTTGTGACCCTAACCCTCAGGGTGGCTGTATCTGGAGAAGGAGCCTACAGGGGAGGCTTCTGAAAGTTCAGGACACTAAACTCCCAAAAAGAAGCGAGAGAAAGAGATTATGGTGGAAACTCATGAGAGACAGTTTCTGAAAGCAAAAGAAGAAAATAAAAGTAAATATGTACAATGAAATGATGCCAGAAAAATACCTCTAGAAAAGATTAAAACTAAAACCTTAATATTTCAAAATGAGCAAAAATCATGAAAATAATGTAAGATATTAAATAAATAAACCTAGCCCCCAAAGAGAAGTTTGACATTTCCTTTTAAAAATTTTTTATTTAAGTATGGCTGATTTACAATGTTGTGTTAATTTCTGCTGTACAGCAAAGTGATTCAGTTACACACACACACACATATATTTGTTTTCAGATTCTTTTCCATTATGGCTTATCACAGGATATTGAATATAATAGTTCCCTGTGCTACACAGTATATCACTTTGTTGTTTATCAATCCTGTATATAATAGTTTAGATCTGCTAACCCCAAACTCCCAATTCACCCCTCCCTCACTGCCCTCCCCCTTGGTAATCAGTCTTTTGTCTGTTTCATAGATATGTTCATTTGCATTGTACTTTAGATTCCACATATAAGTGATATCATATTTGTCTTTCTCTTTCTGGCTTACTTCACTTAGCACGATAATCCCTAGGTCTATCCAAGTTACTGCAAATGGGACAATGCCTTTTTAAGACAATGATTTTCATAAACTGCAACCAGATAACCTCCTGTCCATTTCTAAGGGAAAAAAAAAGGTTCAACTCATATATATACAGAAATGTTCATACAGTTATAAAAAAAAATGTGAATGTTGGTTCTTAGCAATTATTTGAAAAGTACATAGTCATTTTTAGTACAATATATGACAGGGTAAATGATCATCCCCAAAGCCATCCTGCACCTCGCTCTAACAGAACCCCAGATTTGTTCTGGATATAGTCAGTCCCATTTCTTTCCAAGCACCCTCTTTTGTATCTCCCACGGCAGAGCAAAAAGCTCTGAGGGACTCCACCTGTGTGCTCCAAACCCAGGCTCTGAATCAGCAGTGAGTCACAGGGACAGCATTTCTAATGCCAGTGAGGGTGGGGACAGGAACATTGCTTCTGGAGTCAAGCATCAGGGGCAGAGGGTCTAGATGGAAGCCTAGAGGAAGTGATGGTCACAGACAGTGAGGACTGAGGTGGGAACCAAAGAAGACTTTTGGTTTTGTTCTGTGTTTTTCTTAAGTTTTATTATTTATTTATTTGTGGCTGTGCTTGGTCTTCATTGCTGTATGGACTTTTCTCCAGTTTTAGCGAGTGGGGCTTACTCTCTAGTTGCTGTGTGTGGGCTTCTCATTTCAGTGTCTTCTGTTCCTGAGCAAGACTCTAGGCTCACAGGCTTCAGTAGCTGCAGCACGAGCTCAGCAGTTGCGGCTCTGGAGCACAGGCTCAATAGTTGTGGCACGCCAGCTTAGTTGCTCCGGCATGTGGGATCTTCCCAGGCGAAGGATCAAACTTGTGTCTCCTGCATGGGCAGGTGGATTCTTTACCACTGAGTCACCAGCAAAGTCCTGTTTTTTCGGCCACACTACACGGTGTGTGGGATCTCACTTCCCTGACCAGGGATCGAACCTGTTCCTCCTGCAGTGGAAGCACAGTTTCAATCGCTGGACCACCAGGGAAGTCCCAGGAAATAGAGTTTTAAGTCACCATTTTATGAGTAGTTCTGTGTTATAACAAAATTTACCTGCTAACACAATCCCATAAGTATAGGGGAAATCATGAAAACTCAGGGAACAAGACTCCTTAAATTTCCTAGCTACTCATTCTTCTTCAGTCTGCTCAGTGGAGAAAGGAACAGGCCACCTCGGCCCCACTATTACTCTCAATTATTAATAAAAGGTACAAATACACCTGTAATGGCAAAACTACTGGCAAAAGGAAACTAGTGAGCTCCCATCATTTTTTTTTTTTTTTTTTTTTGCAATTTAAGCTTTCAATTTCCTATCCTCATGGCAGTTTTCTTTGATTGCTCTACTTTTCTCCTAGATCTTCTCCCTATAAATCCAATCCCATCACCAGTCAATATTTTCTGAGCTCTGACTGGAGCATAACACAATATGAATATTTAAAAAGGAGGTAAAAGTATACATCTCACTTTGAGTATCTTTGGAATTCAAGTATCTCTAAAAACACAAAATATGAATTCACAGAATATGTGGCAGCAAGGAAACAATTTCATTAAATGCATTTAATTCAGCAGGGACTATTATATGTGCTTCTTGCATCACGTCAGACACTGGGGATACAAAGTTGAGCATAATATAGCAAAACAAATGCAAAAGATTTTTAAAATAATTTTTGATTTTCCACCCATCTGCAAAACTTGAAATTTAGAGGGACTCCCTGGTGGTCCAGTGACTAAGACTCTGCCTTCCCAATGCAGGGGACCTGGGCTCGACCCCTTGTCAGGGAACTAGATCCCACATGCTTCAACCAAGAAGTTGTATGCCCAAACTAAAGATCCCACATACTGCAACTAAGGCACAGTGCAGACAAATAGACTTTTTAAGTTAAAATTTAGAAACGTGAAAGTTTTAGTAGTACATGGAGATGTGAGTTCAGTGCATTTGCAAATAAGAGCTAGACTCATTCTGAAAACCAAAAGATGAGCAAAGAAACATAATCTGACCAAATGGAATAATGTGTCTGACAATGTTCCATGCTGTGGGTTACCAGGTAATTATTAAAAGTGGTGTAAAAAACCTGATGTAGAAAAGCCCCTAGGAGAAAGTAGAAAATGGTCATGAAACATTATTATAGTATAACCCCACTCTTTGAGGAACATTTGAAATTATCAACAAAATGTTGACAACAGTTACCTCTAAAGAGTAAGTGGAAAATGTGGTGGCTGTGTATGTTTTAACTGTTTAAATCCCTAAACTTTTAATACAGAATGTGACATTTTTCCCTTTGGGGGAAATAAAAAAGCAAATGTTACTCACCCCCCCAAGTGCCCATCAGTTCACTTTACCAGTGTTGTCTGGAACACTCTTCCTAACAGTTTGGTTTCCCATTTTTCATGCCTAGAAGACCACAATACAACAATCTCTCCTAACCAATAGCTGTGTCTGTAAACTAACTGGCCTTGAATTCATAACTCAAATAGGTTCAAGTGTCACCCTTACTGCTTGGGGAAGCACCTTAATTTTTCACCCTTTCCTCTTAAGAGAACTTATTTACAAAAGATATGGAATTAATCTGTGTCCATTGACAGATGAATGCATAAGAAAAATGTAGTGTCCACTACATATACATATATATGATGGAAAATTGTTTAGCCTTAAAAAAAAAAAAAAAAAGATGGAAATCCTGTCATTTACAACATTAATGAGCTGCAAGGACACTATGCTCAGTGAAGTAAGCAAAGACAGAAAGACAAGTAGTATACGGCAATAGTCCTATGTGGAAGATAAAAGTTGAACTCAGAAGCAGAGTAGGATGGTGGTTGCCAGGGTAAAGGAGTGGTGCAGAAGATGGAGAGGGGTTGGTCAAAGGGCACAAAGTTTCAGTTATGCTGGATAAATGAGGTCTGGAGACCCACAGTATGGTGACTGTACTTAGTAATACTGTATTGTTAAGACTGAAATGTGCTAAGAGTAATCCGAAATGTTCTCACTAGACACAAAAAATTACTCTGAGGTGATGGATTTAATAGCTTGACTATGGTAACCATTTCATATGGTGAATCAAGACACCGCATGGCACACCATAAATACAATTTGTGTCAATTATGTTTCAGTGAAGTTGGGGAAAGAAACTGGTTAACAAAAAAAAGACGCCTGAAATTCCTTGTGGATATTGTGTTCGCTGAGATGCTTGCTGTATGAACTTGTTGTAACCATGCCGTCATCCTCCATTTTCTGAAACACTGCAGCAAAAAGTCAAGAGTGGACTTGAGTGGGGGAAGGCTGGATTGTCACTGGGCCCTGGGCACCCGCTGGTGCTGCCAAGAGAATTTCTAAGAGGCCACTCTGACCCTTCTCCAGCGGCTCTGCGTGGTGTTGACTGTGGACTCTATGAACGGGCTGGAAAACCCGAGCCTCCAGCCACCCTGCATCCTGGGCTTCCACTGCCCACTCTCGTCACATCCTCTGCCCTGGAGTTTTGCTCCCTTTGCCTCAAGTGCTTTTCTCTCAGGATATCTTCAGATCACAGGCCTCCCTTCCAGGTCTCAGAGATTCTTGTCATGCTTTCAAGGCATTGTCTAAGTTTCCATCTTAGCACTCACCACAGTCATGGCATTTCTGCAGATGCCTGCCTGCCTATTTCCCAATATGAAAGCTGCAAGGCCAGCATTACACCCCAGGGCCTGGAGCTCAAATCTAGGGAGTGAACTGCCCATGTTAGAAAGATACTGCTTATCTAGAATGGCATCTACTTTGCCCTTAAAGGCAACTGAAAACTCAATGCAAGGGTCTTCTTCCACCTAGCGTCTAACAGACCTATCATCTAACAGGAATGTCCTAATCTACTCATCTGGCAAAGTTCCCAATGGACCACTTTCCCCACTCCTTTAAGGACACAACCTGGAATAAATGGATAAAAGGTAATGCAAACTACAAATCCCAAGAGGGAAATACTTCAAAATACCAGACTGTAATGGCATAAAATCCTCCCTGCCACTTCCCACCCCATTCCCAACAATCCCACCCTTCATCTCCAACCCCTGAATTCCTTTCCTCCTCAGGGATGAGATTTAAGGGACTCAAGTGAGGAAGATGGGGCTTCCCTGGTGGCTCAGTGGTAAAGAATCCACCTGCAATGCTGGAGACCCGGGTTCAATCCCTGGGTTGTAAAGATCCCCCAGAGGGTATGGCAACCCACTCCAGTTATTCTTGCCTGAAAATTCCCATGGATGGAGTAACCTGGCGTGCAACAGTCCCTGGGGCTGCAGAGTTGAACACGACTGAGCAACTAAGCACAGCACAGCAAGCAAGCAAGAAGACATAATCCTTGCCCTCACGACAATTAGACTAGTAAAAGTGTCAAATGCAAATTTACTGTTCTGACCAGAGCTGAGGCAGCTCAGGGACATAGCCACAGCAGGGACCCTTGTTGCTGTTGTCAGAGTAGGATCTGACTCTGCAACCCTATCAACTGCAGTACACTATCACCCACTTTGCTCAAACTCACATCCATTAAGTCAGTGATGCTATCCAACCATCTCATCCTGTCACCCATTTCTCCTGCCCTCAACCTTTGCCAGCATTATGGTCTTTTCCAGCAAATTGGCTCTTCACATCAGGCGGCCAAAGTGTTCAGTCCTTCCAATGAATATTCAGGGTTGATTTTCTTTAGGACTGACTGGTTTGATGTTCTTGCAGTCCAAGGGACTCTTTTCAAGAGTCCTCCACAATTCAAATCTGTCAAGGGACACTGGAGCCAATTTAACACCCCATGAGTGAGTATAAAGGAGCTGCAGCATTAATCAAGTATACTTCAGCAGGTACAGGTTCTGGAAAGAAACTAAAGCCTGGAATGACAAGGACATAGCAGGCAAAGCTGCCAAGGCTAACTCAGAGCCCTAACTAGAGAAGAGATACAAACAGCCAGGGTCTTTTCATCCTCCAAACAGCTTTAAGTTTTGAGGTTAACACGCATAGCATTTTGTTAGCAGTGCTTGCCTGACACATGATTTTAGGATGAGTCCCAAGTCGTTCTATCAAGGAGGATGCCCGCAGCCCCAACACAAGTGAAGGCATCTTCAAAAGACAATGTCAGTTTCAGATGTACAACCAGCAAGTCAAACCAATTTTAACCCACGTGCTCATTACTATTTCTTGGTCATTTTTTCTTTACAAAAAACAAACTCTCTGAGAATCTGATACACAAGATCAGCCAGAAAATTGGTCTTTGCTAGTCTAATGCATTTTTGGAACTCTCTGCCCTTTCCTAGATACTCTGAGATCCACAGGACCAAAAGGGTTTCTTAAAAATTGGCCAAGAAACATCACAAAACTGCTTTCAGAACACTTCATGTTTACTTTTACCAGTTTTAATAAGCTAATACCAACTTGGCTTTCAATTGCAGGCTCCTCCCATTATACACCAGACTTGAAACTGAAGGGAAAATTTCCCCATTTGTGTGAACTAGACAGAGAAATGCATTCTCCACAAGGTAATTAACACCAGATGATCCAGAAAATCCAAGCAAAGTAGAAGCAATATATTTTGCAATTTTCTTCCAAGAATGACTCAAATTCTCTCCCACCTCCAAGTAGCTCCCAAAATTTTAGTTACATTTAGGCTTCAGAGTATTAGTCATACTGGCATTCTACATAAGGTTACAAATACATATCCCTCATGTATCTCAATTAAAGATTTCATCCAATCATGGGAAACTTCATATCTGTTAAAGTCTGGTTTTGAACTGAATATAGCATAGCATATACATCGATTCAAATCTGTAAGTCAATCTATTAATATTTTTCAATATTTTAACAAATTAAAATGTATCCAATTTTATCCCTTATAGTCTATTTCTCCATATACTTAAAAGGGATCCTTCCCTACTTTTAGGTAGCAAAGTAAGGATAACTGGACATCTAAAGAACTTTGGTAAACTGAACTATAGTACAGTAGTACTTACAAGATGAAAATAGCTCGTCTTGATTTCTAATTGCTACAGTATGGTGTCAGTGAGATCAAACTCAGGCAAGACAGACCCAATTCATGTTTACATGTGAAACCATACAACGTTAAGTGGTTAATCTACTGAGAGTCTGGCAGTCCGTTCACATCACTGAGAGGCTTACCTAAGACCTACTTTTATGCGGTGTCATCCTGAGGTGTTCTTGCACCACCCAGAAAAATTCTTTGGGGAGAGAAAAATCATCAAAGCTGTGATATATCCACTGAAATCCTTAATCTTTGATAACCTTTAAAGTTTGGGAGTACTTAACAGCAGGTAAACATGGAACATCTTCCTAGAATGCCAACTTTACATAAAAAATGTAACATCGAAAAACAAAAAAGTAAATGCACAATTATATTTAACAGATGAGACATCCTTCAAGTTCCTGCAACCACTTCTGTGATTCCCTCGGACTTTGACAAGCGCTACATTAGAAAATGGTTACTTCTGCCATAAAACGCAAATATAATTAAAGCATCTGTTTGAAACATCTGAAACAGGAACCACCTTTGACAGGTCACATAAATCTCATCCCTAGGTGACACCACCTAAGCCCAAAGGCAGGTGGGGTAGGTGTTATTTTAGTCTAACTATTGATAGTATTTACACTTATCAAATACAATACTGTGGACTTGTCATTATGTTTGTGTGAAATGATTCAAGTATACAGAAAACCAGAAGCATTTAACCTAACTGACTTCAAGTTAAGCAGTAACAGCAAAGGCAGTTCAAATAGTAACATGGCACAACTTTCCCTGTTAGCGGTTTTAAAATGCTCATTGAAACAAGGGATGAGTTCACTTGCTTAGAGATATTTGAAATACAACTTTATTCTGATTCTAAACGAAAAGGAATGGGAATGACAGTAACAAACAAGATTCCACCTCTCAATATTGTCATGTGACTATAGCAGTCTTATATTTGAAACTCAAGGAGGAAACAACTGTGTTCCAAAACACCTAAATATGCAGGTCCAAAAAATGAAGGTATTTTTTTTTTAAACTGCCACATTCACTCCAAAGCCCATCCATCTCCTTCAGCATCCAAAGATTAAGCACATGTTCTGCTTAGCTATATAATAAAGTGGCAAACACGCTGCACCACTGACATCACAGGACAGTTGCCTATAAAACTAGACTTCTGACGCTGGGCCCCAGCTTCACTTTCTCACAGGTCATCATCTTCATCCGGGAGAGCAGTTGTCTGAGCAACCTCTAAATCGTGCTCGTACTGTGCTGCCAAGGCTGGGTCCATGACCACCTCTGGCGGGGCAAGAGCAGGCATGGCGACAAACTCCAAGTTAGGGTCTCCAATCAGTTTTCTAGCAAGCCAGAGGAAGGGCTTTTCAAAGTTGTAGTTACTTTTGGCAGAAATGTCATAGTACTGTTTAAAAGAATGGTAAGTTAATTTTAAAAACCCACACATCAGAAACATTAATAAATCACTTTAATGGACAAACATCATATTTTAACTAAAGCATTATAATTCTATAAGCTTTAAAAAACATACCTGAAGATTCTTCTTTCGGTGGAAGACAATTGACTTTGCCTTAACCTTTCTGTCCTTAATATCCACTTTGTTGCCACACAACACAATAGGGATGTTCTCACACACTCGTACCAGATCTCTATGCCAGTTAGGCACATTCTTGTAAGTAACTCTTGATGTTACGTCAAACATTATAATGGCACACTGAGCTGAAAGAAACATTTACAGTGATCAGTACGTGACTACAAATTTACTACATCAAGAAAAATGCTCACCATATTTATTTAATCTTTCCATCTGCAATACTTCATAAACTGTCTCAGCCTCAGAATGGATCTAAAGTCGATCAATGATAAACCACCATTTCAGAATTCACTCCCATATTCTGAGTACCTAGAAATCTATCCTCTGAAAAACACAGCCATGATAAAGCTGGTAAGCATAATATATTATGGATTTTTAACTAACGAATCTGGGGGTGGGGGGAGGGGAGAAGACCCTTGCATTTATACGTACTCAAGTAAAAGCAAAAGACATGGAAAGATTCCCAACAATTTTCATCAAATGAGCAAGAGTGTTAGATGAGTATTTTCTGTGCAACTTTTTTGCTTGGTATAACAAGCATTTGTTTCCTTTGCCTTTTTAAATCTAAAATCAAGCATTTTCAAAAAAAAAAAAAAAAACTCTGCAAAACCTAGTACAATTAAAGAGAAATCAGCTGGTCTTATAACAGCATTTTATAAGATACAAAGCCTAGCTCCTCTGGCCCAGTATCAAATGGGTCGTTGTCTTAATCCCTAAGTGATGTCTGACTCTTTTGCAACCCCACGGACTAGCCCACAGGATCCTCTGTCCATGGGAATTCCCAGGCAAGAAAACTGGACTGGTTTGTCATTTCCTTCCTGACCCAGGGATCAAACTTGTGTCTCCTGCATTTGCAGGAGAGTTCTTTACCACTAAGCCACCAAGGAAGCCCATCAAATGGTTCACTACCTTTTCAATGGAGTGCACAAGAAATAATTATTGACAATCACCAAAACATATGCCCAAACATACTCTCAAATGCTGAAGCTGTAGCAACAACTGTCTGTTGCTTATTGTCTTCAAGTTAAGCGCCTCTTAAACTACACAGTGTATTTCAAAACAGCGCCTATCATGACACAAGCATGCAATCAATCAAATGGCACAAGACAACCTTCACAAAATTTTCTTCCCCTCAAATGGTCAACTCCCTGGAGTCAGTACATGTTTTGAACTGAATCATACAACTTCCAAATCAATCAGTATTACCAACGTCTTTACTTGAGTAGATCTATTCCTAAGTAACCTTAGAGACTAAGGTACAAATCTTCTCAAAAACTTGTTACAAATCAGATACCTACCTTGTATATAATAACCATCTCTCAGTCCACCAAATTTCTCCTGACCGGCTGTATCCCATACGTTGAACTTAATAGGTCCCCTGTTGGTATGGAACACAAGAGGATGGACCTCAACACCCAAGGTAGCTGGAACATAGGAATTGCAAGTTAGTCAAAGAACTCAAACATTTTACACACATGTCCACAAATGGTTCCCCCCACATACCTACATACTTCTTCTCAAATTCACCAGTCAGATGACGCTTCACGAATGTAGTTTTTCCAGTACCACCATCACCAACCAAAACAAGCTGTCGGAAACCAAATTTTTGAAGTAAACACCAAAACATGTAACACTCAGGACCACAGGATTATGACGCTGTTAACGATTTTCTGAACAATTTAACTTACACAACAGATGTTTATGTACTACCTAAGTACATTTACAACAAAGAATCTTAATCAAGCGGGCCTGTCCCATCTAACGAACGACTCGAATCAGGAAACTTTCTGAGCCCTGCTTCCCTGTCCGCAGGGTGGGGCCTGCACCCCCATCTCGTTATCGGGGGACCGAAGGCACTGCCGCAGCACGAGCACGCTGGCTGACGAAGCAGGCCGTCCGCACGCACTTGCGGTCATAAAGGAGACACTGCAAGTAAGACCGTCTTTTTCTGAACAATTTAACTTACACAACAGATGTTTATGTACTACCTAAGTACATTTACAACAAAGAATCTTAATCAAGCGGGCCTGTCCCATCTAACGAACGACTCGAATCAGCGAAACTTTCTGAGCCCTGCTTCCCTGTCCGCAGGGTGGGGCCTGCACCCCCATCTCGTTATCGGGGGACCGAAGGCACTGCCGCAGCACGAGCACGCTGGCTGACGAAGCAGGCCGTCCGCACGCACTTGCGGTCATAAAGGAGACACTGCAAGTAAGACCGTCTGGAATACAGTGCCCCCCAAAGCTGCTTCTCCTTCAGAGCCCTTCGTATTCCCAGCAGCACACCCCCAACTCACGAGCGTTACCTACTTTGAACTGGACTTGGGGTTCTCCTTGGGCAGCCATCGTGATGTTACTGCGAGGAAAGGAGAAAGAAATAAGGCCTGCTGCACGGCGGCGCGGGCCGGGGGCCGCATGGCCAGACCCGCCCCACGTGCCCAGGCCCACAAAGGCCTCCACCGAGGAGCCCGGCCGCCCGCACTCCACCTCCTACCCCCAGTACACACACATGCGGGTGGGCGGGGGCCGAGAGTGCGATGGCGATGGTGGCATCGCTCTCCGGCCGGACTCCGCGGCCGCCGGATCGCGGCGCGCACCCGCTCGAAGCGGAGACCGGGCGGAGCGGAGGCTCGCTCGGCGTGGAGGCCGACGCACGGAAAGCGCCTGGTCACCGCCAGCGACCAGGCCGCGCCGTCCTGTCCGCCCCACGGCCATCCCCACGGCCGCCCTTCGGCCCTCCGCCCGGCCGCACCTCCCCTCCTCCCAAGCGGCCGGTACGCCGGCCACCCCTCCGCACCGACAGTCCGCCCGACCCACCGCAGCTCGCGTCCCGGCGCCCTCACGGCCTCCGCGGCAGGGGAGAGAGGAGAACTCTCCGCCCAGAGGACTCGCTAAACCGCCTCCTCATGGCCGCCTCCCGCCGCTGCCTGGACCCCCCAACACCCGCCCCCGTGGGGCAACGGCGCCGCGCCGCTCCCACGTGGCCCGACGCGCGCGCGCACGCAGGCCGCCCAGGCTTCGGCGGTCTCACCCGTCGGCCTGGCGCGTAAGGGAGAGGCTCTCGGCGCACCGGGCGAGGGAGGCAACGCGGTCGCGCGCACGCACGCCGGCCCACGAGGCCATGTGCGCCAGCCCGGGGGCGGATTCGCGCGCGCGCATGCGCGGACGGCGACGCGGCGCGCCCTGCTGCCACCGCGGGAACAGAACTGGGAGGAGAAGCCGAGGCCCCCTTGGGCGGGAAACTCGCGGGGTGGCCCACACAAAGGCCCTGCCCCCGCGTACAAACACGGCACGCAGGCCCGGGGCGGGCGCCATGTTGGGGTGCGGGTCGCCACATCCCCCTTCCCCTCCCGCTCCATCCCGGCGCCCCTGTATCAGGCTGGAACTTAGCAGAAGTAGAAAGCCAGTCACCTTTTCTTTAGGACATCTAAGTGGTCAGCAGCTTTTCTGGCCTTATTCTACAAAAAGGATGATGAAATTTAGTGTGTCCAACCTTTCTGCTCTTTTCATCTTAGTGACAGACAGGGATCCAATCAATGACTAGGTTCCAGACGCTTACAGGGATAAGGCTATCAAGGGTCCAGACAACTGACCACGCATAAAACTTAACAATTTGCTGGGGCCACCTCTCATCTTCCTCAGAGATAGGAAGTGAGACTACTTCAAGTTCAAGTATGGGTTTATTAACATTCCTTTGCATTCAGCAAGATGGCTGAATGCAGTCCTCCAATCTCACAGCGTAAATATAAGGCCACCTTTTGGCATTTGTCTGGACAGGCACAGATTCTTTTCTTTTTTTAAGGGATGTGAGGCACAACCTGATGACTGTAGTTAATGCTAGAGTTTATTTATTTATTTATTTCATGCTGCAGCCTCCAAAATAAATAACTTAGTTCCATCCAGGGATTGAACCCCTACCCCCTGCATTTGAAGAGCAGAAGCTTAACCACTGGACCAGCAGGGAAGTCCCAACTACAGATATGTTTTTTTAAGGTATAAAATTTTTTAATCTATTTATTTTTAATTGAAGGATAATTGCTTTACAATATTGTGTTGGTTTTTGCCATAATCATCATGAACTAGTGAAGTCGCGCAGTCGTGTCTGACTCTTTGCGGCCCCATGGACTGTAGCCTACCAGGCGCCTCTGTCCATGGGATTTTCCACGCAAGAGTACTGGAGTGGATTGCCATTTCCTTCTCCAGGTGATGTTTCTGACCCAGGGATCGAACCCAGGTCTCCCACATGGTAGACAGATGCTTTACCGTCTGAGCCACCAGGGAAGATAGACATATATTCTGTCCCCTTTCAATCTCCCTCCCACCTCCCATCCCATCCCACCCCACCTTCTAGGCTGTCACGGAGCCAGGGTGTGAGTTCCCTGAGTCATACTGCAAATTCCCACTGGCTGTCTGTTTTACCTATGGTTGTGTGTGTGTTTACATGCTACTGTCTCCATTCTTCCCTTGCTCTCTTCTTCCAACTCCCCCATCCCACGTGGATTAGTCTGTTCTCTATGCCATCTGCAGATTCTTTTTTTTATTATTATTAATTTATTTTTTATTGAAGGATAATTGTTTTACAGATATTTTGTTGTTCACTATCAAACATCAACATGAATCAGCCTGGATTCTTAAACTACCGTGTTGGTTCCCCAACTGCCCCCACCCCTGCTCCTCCCCAACCAAGCATCCATGGCTGACAGTAAGATCAGGCAGCTAATGGCCCCATCAGGATAGTTAAGTTCCCCAGAAAAGATTCCCCCATGAGGACTCTTCCCAGAGCAAAGAGAACCCAGATGACCAAGGAGATAGCCACGTAGTACTGAGCACGTTTGCTAGCAGGTCTGCTGGGAATCTAAGTGACGCAAATTGGGCACAACACATCTGAGAACCTGCCTGCTGGGAACTCAAATTCAAGGCCCCCAAGGACCCTCAGGAAAACACCAAGCAGATCTTGATACTGCTGGTGGGCATGTAGATTGGTTTGGCCACTTGGGAGGATAGAAGCTGGTAAAACACATAAATTTCCATGGCTTTATTTCCATTTTTAGGGAGATGTCCTAGACTTCAGTTCACACATACGCCCAAAGAAACAAGTATCAGGAGGCTCACTGCAACGTTTTTTATAATTGTTGTTGTCCAGTTGATCAGTCGTGGCTGATTCTTTGAGACCCCATGCACTGCAGCACACCAGGCTTCCCTGGCCTTCACCATGTCCCAGAGCTTGCTCACACTCATGTCCAATGAGTTGGTGATGCCATCCAACCATCTTGTGCTCTGTCATCCTCTTCTCTTCCTGCCTTCGCGCTTTCCCAGCATCAAGGTCTTTTCCAACGAGTCGGCTCTTCACATCAGGTGACCACAGTATTGGAGCTTCAGCTTTAGCATCAGTCCCTCCAATGAATATCCAGGATTGATTTCCTTTAGGATTGACTGATTTGATCTCCTTGCAGTCCAAGGGACTCTCAAGAGTCTTTCTCTCTTAAAATAACAAAAGATTAAACCTAAGTACATGTCCATCAATAGGAAAATTTATAAATAAAATATATCTGTGCTATGGGTTTTCTGTACAGAAAGTCATTGAATCAACAGGGTTAGGTAGGTCTCAAAAAGCTAATGCTAAGAAAAGCAAGTTGAAGGAAGATGTGATGATAGCTTTATAAAAATCTTTAATTTTATAGAGGCTATACATATATATTATAACATTGTTTAGGTAAGTTTTTTACAAACATAAAAAACCATTAGCTCTTGGACATATGTACATTATTTTTTTATTTCTATTTTTAATTGACTGCAAGGATATAGACCGAGTTCTGATGGCAATTGCCTCATAGTGGTGAAAAGGAATATGATGGAATTTGGCCAAAGAGGTCAAAGAAGATTTTAACTTTATTTACAACATTCTATTTTTTCTTTCTAAAAAGTGATCGAAACAAGTATAAAGCCTATTAACCATTATATAATTCTGGGTGGTGAGAACATCATGTTTATACCTTTTGTTATTAAAAAAAAAATTTCTTCTGACAAAAATGCTAAAGGGAAGTTTGCCAAACCAGGAGTATTAGCTCTTCTTGAACTAGCCACCTAGACAGAGTTCCCAGGTGATTTGTTTGCATATTACAGAGGTACTTTCTTGTCTTGGTCATCCAATGTGGATTGCAAGCCCATGCTTAACCTCCAGTTAATTGTTGTGAATACAAAATTGCTGTCAAATACAAAAAAAAAAAGTTACAAAAACCATACAAGAAATTTCAGCATCTATTACCTCTGGTTTCCCTAGATGTTAATATTGTTTAGTTGATCATTTGTCTTTATCATCCTAACCTTCTATCAGTGTGTATATATATATATATATATATATATATATATCATACATATATGATTTTTCTATAGATTATATATGTATATATATATATATGATTTTTTTCCACTGCAATGTTTGAGAGTAAATAGCACACAGAACACTCCTATATGTCTATTGTTTAGAACCTCAGGATGGGACTTCCCTGGTGGTCTAGGATACAACTCTGCATTCCTAATACAGGGGGCCCAGGTTCAATTCCTGGTCACGGAACTATAGATTCTGCATGCTGCAGTTAAGACCCAATGCAGCCAAATAAATACATAAATAAAAATAAATATAAGCAAAATAGATAAATATGCCTGCTTTCTCCTCAGAAGGCAGGCTGTAATTTAAAAAACAAAATCTCAGGACATTCTGTTATATAACCACTGCACACTTAGCAAAATTAGTAAATTCAGATTGTTACAATTCTGTTATCACAGGACTTAATTGGCACTTGTCTCCCTCCTGTCCTTATCTAGTGCAGTACCCTTCAGGATCATACATTACGTTGACCTGTCCAGTCTCTCTTCTTTTTAACTGAAATATAGTTGATTTACAATATTGTGTTAATTTCTGCTGTACAACAAAGTGATTCCATATATATATATATACATTTAAAATATTCTTTTCCATTACGATTTATCATAGGATATGGACTATAGTTCTCTGTGCTTACAGTTGGACCTTGTTTTGTGTGTGTGTATGTGTTTTGTTTTTGTTTTGGCCATGCCACACGGCTTGCAGGGTCTTAGTTTCCTAATCAGGGATTGATGCTGGGTCTTCAGCAGGGAAAGCCCAGAGTCCTAATCACTAGACTGCCAGGGAATTCCCCAGATGGAGCCTGTTGTTGACCCATTCCAGCCTCCCACTCCATCCGTCCCCCAGCCCCCTTCCCGTGGCTGCCACCAGTCTGTTCTCTATGTGCGGGACTCTGTTTCCGTTTCATGGATAGGTTCATCTGTGTCCTATTTTAGATTCCACTGGTAAATGATGTCACATGGTATTTGTCTCTCTTTCTGTCTAGTCTCTTTTAATCTAGGGCAGTACCTTCCTCTTTGTCTCTTGCTGGGTATTTAATAGTCCAGTTACTTTGTAGACTGTCCCTCCATCTGGATGTGTCTCATATTCCCTCAAGACTAAGATTCAGGGTATGCAGTTTGGGTCAGGACACCCTAGCAGTGATGCTATGTCCTTCCCAGTGCATCCTATCAAGAGGTACAGAACAATCTTCTGAAAACATCAGACCATCCTTCTCCCTTCTTAATCTCTGTAACTCTTTCTTATCTGTTACACTCAGATACATGAAGTACATGGCCAGGCCCTATACGACCTAACTTGTGCCGACCCCTCTAGCCCATCTTAAGCCTCTCATTGTAATCCCACGATAGCCACACAAACCTTTCTGAACCTTACCTTGGCCAAGTTCATTCCTAACCCAGGGCCTTTGCACTTACTCATCCTCTGCCTAAAATGCTCTGTCTCCACATCTTTGCCTGACTGGTTCATTCTTACTCTTCAGGTCACAGCTCAAATGTCACCTCCAAAAGGCCCACTCTGATCACCCTTTCAAATGAAGTCCCACCACACCAGCCATTCCCCATCTCAGGCACTGTTCTATTTTCCCCAGAACACTTACCATACTGAAAATACCTTGCTTAATTATTCACATGCTTGCTTTACTAAAAATCTTTCTTTCCGTCACTAGAATAAGCTAAGGGCCTCATTTGTCACCATTTTCAAGGCATGTTACACAGTGACTGGCACTGAATGGGAACATAGTAAATATTTGTTGAATTATTGAGTGAATTACTCTGAATTCTATCTGAATACAGAAAGAGTCATCAAAAACAGCAGCATTATAATGTAATAAAAGTAATAGTAACTTAAATGTAAAACTTAAGTTCAGTCGCTCAGTCGTGTCTGACTCTTTGCGACCCCATGAAACGCAGCATGCCAGGCCTCCCTGTCCATCACCAACTCCCGGAGTTCACCCAAACTCATGTCCATCAAGTCAGTGATGCCACTCAGCCATCTCATCCTCTGTTGTCCCCTTCTCCTCCTGCCCCCAATCCCTTCCAGCATCAGAGTCTTTTCCAATGAGTCAGCTCTTTGCATGAGGTGGCCAAAGTATTGGAATTTCAGCTTTAGCATCAGTCCTTCCAAAGAACACCAAGGACTGATCTCCTTTAGAATGGACTGGTTGGATCTCCTTGCAGTCCAAGGGACTCTCAAGAGTCTTCTCCAACACCGCAGTTCAAAAGCATCAATTCTTTGGTGCTCAGCTTTCTTCACAGTCCAACTCTCACATCGATATATGACCACTGGAAAAACCATAGCCTTGACTAGATGGACCTTTGTTGGCAAAGTAATGTCTCTGCTTTTGAATATTACTTCTCTCCAAGGAGTAAGCGTCTTTTAATTTCATGGCTGGAATCACCATCACCGGCAATCTTGGTTCCAGCTTGTGCTTCTTCCAGCCCAGCGTTTCTCACGATGTACTCTGCATAGAAGTTAAATAAGCAGGGTGACAATATACAGCCTTGACGTACTCCTTTTCCTATTTGGAGCCAGTCTGTTGTTCCATGTCCAGTTCTAACTGTTGCTTCCTGATCTGCATATAGGTTTCTCAAGAGGCAGGTCAGGTGGTCTGGTATGCCCATTCTTGAAGAATTTTCCACAGTTTATAGAGATCCACACAGTCAAAGGCTTTGGCATAGTCAATAAAGCAGAAATAGATGTTTTTCTGGAACTCTCTTCCTTTTTCCATGAACCAGGAGATGTTGGCAATTTGATCTCTGGTTCCTCTGCCTTTTCTAAAACCAGCTGGAACATCTGAAAGTTCACAGTTCATGTATTGCTGAAGCCTGGCTTAGAGATTCAGTCCCTGGTCAGGGAACTGAAATTCCAAAATCTGAGTGGTCAAAAAAAAAAAAAAGTGATGGTTTTAAAATAAGTCCACAGTCCTTCGATACTCCTCCTTTCAAAAGCTTAAACTAATACTCCTTTCCTGGAGTTTGGGCCGGGCTTAGTGACTCAGTTCTAGCTGAACTTAATGACTCACTTCTAACCAATGCAGGGTGTCACAATGGACAGTGTAACCTGACTTAAGTCACTGAGGCTCTGTGGCTTCCACCTTGCTGTCTGGGGACACTCATTCTGGAGGAGGACAGTCGCCACATCTGGAAACACACACGATCCTATGGGGGCTTCCCATAGGGAAGCTGCTTATGGTGCCTCAGTGGTCAAGAATCCACCTGCCAATGCAGGAGGCACAGAATAGGTGGGTTTGATCCTTGGATCAAGAAGATCCCCTAGAGAAGAAAATGGCAACTCTCTCCAGTATTCCTGCTTTGGAAGTCCCATGAACAGCAGCATGGGCTATAGTCCATGGGGATCACAAAGAGTCAGACACGACTTCATGACTAAACAGTAGCGCTTTGGACAGATACATGTGACAAGGAGTTGAGCGTCCCTGCAAAGAGCCAGTCGGAACTTGCTGGACTGTAAGGGAGCCATCAGGGGAGTGATTTTTCAGCCCCAGTCAGGCCTATGTTTTTCTTGAGCCCTAGATCAGAACCCCCCAGTGAAACCATTCCTCAATTCCTGGAAACTGTGAGATAGTACTGTGCATTGTTGCTTCAAGCTATTAACTTCTAGGGCAATTTGCTCTGCCGTGGTAGATACTAATACAAAATGTGAGGACTGTTCATGTATAAATCCAGATAGCTGGTTTCTTTTGAACATCAAGATAGGGAAGCACTGGGCCTGATTTCTTGTATGGCCGCACTAATTGGCGGTAAATACCACTGCTCTCCACGGATGCAGTGGATGTCGACATTTGTCTCGGATCCTGCCATTCCCCATCATGTCTCAGACTTGAGGCCTGGGGTCACTTGTCTTCTGACACCAAGCCTGCACCACTCACTGAATGATCTGCTTGTACCTTGACATGTTTGAGTTCACAGCCTCTCATTTATCACTTTTTTTTTTTTTTTTGCCACACTGAGGCATGCAGAATCTTAGTTCCCTGACCAGGGATGGAACCTGCAACCCCTTCAGTGGAAGAGCAGAATCTTAACCACTGGACCACCAGGGAAGTTCCCACATCCTCTCATTCAGTGAGTCTAAGACAGTGATAAACAAATACCCAGATTCATTCATTCATTCAGCTGATATTTATTGAGCACCACGAGGGATCAGGCACGCCCTGAGGACTGGAGCAGTGAACAATACAGACCCTAAGGATCCAGGGTTCATGGAGTTTTCACCATAGAAGGTAGAAACCGGACATGTGAGAAACTATATGTCAAGTAGTGAGACATGTGACGTGATGATTGCTAGAGTGAGATATAATATCTATCTATTAATGTCTATCTCTCCATCCATTTTTCTCTCTATATATGTATATTATTATATATATATATACTTTTAAGGAAACAAAAAACTTTTGCTTATTTATTTATTTTTGGCTGTGCTGCGTCTTTGTTGCTGTGCCAGCTTTTCTCTGGTTGTAGCAAGTTGTGGCTACTCTTCATGGCAGGGCATGGGCTTCTTATTGCAGTGGCTTCTCTCGTTGCAGTGGCTTCTCTCGTTGCAGAGCATGGGCTCTACAGCGTGACGGCTTCAGTAGTTCCGGTGCACAGGCTCAGTTGCTCCTTGGCACATGGGATCTTCTTGGATCAGAGACAGAACCCATGTTTCCTGATTGACAGGCAGATTCTTTACCGCTGAGCCACCAGGATTGCCCAATAGAGAGATAGAGAGATACCTTAGATCTCTAGGTATCTATATTTACCTCTAGATACAGGTGAGCAGGTAAAGAAGATATGGATGCCAGAGAAAGGGGGTAGCAGTGAGGCAGGGTGACTGACAGGCCTCCCCTAAGATGGTGACATTTGAGAGGAAGCCGAAGAAGGTAAAGGAAGGAACCACAGAGATGTTTGTGGGAAGGGAATTCCTGGGGAGGGTGTTGAGGGCGGAGGTCCTGAGGTGGAGGCCCACCTGGTGCTGTTAGGGCAGCCAGGAGACAACAGGCTGGAGGAGACCAGCTCAGAGAGAACGGGAGGGGCTCACCCTTGATGGTATTTCTGTGTAAATTCAGGGTCTCCACAGGAGTGCAAAGGGGCCTCATGTGCCAGGAATAACGGTGGTTTCTTTCTAGCAAGGAGAACTTTAAAAGCTGCCTTTAGGCAGTCCACAGTAGGACAGAGCCCTGTCTGTGAAAGAGGCTTTTATTTTGGGTCCCATGTCACTTTAGGAGGGTGTAGTCTGAGGAAGGAGGATAGAAAATGCTGTAAGAAAACAGAAGTATATAGAAGGACATAACAGAGCTTCTCAGGAGCTGAGACAGGCCTGGGACATTTTAGGCCTGTCTATCTATTTATCCATTTTATCTATCTGATCTATCTGTCCATCTATTTTATCTATCTATCCATCCATTCACATCCACCTATTTCTCTCTCTCTAGATCTCTAATATTTATATCTAGCTCTAGATATAGGTAGATATCTAGTATCTATTATATATAGTTGGCCATGAACAACACGGGTTTGAGCTGCATAGATAACGTTTATACACAATTTTTTTTCGACAGTAAAAGCTGCAGCCATGTGTTATCACTTACATGTGGAATCTAAAATATGACCCACATGAATTTATCTACAAAACAGAAACAGACACAGACATAGGGAACAGACTTGGGGTTGCCAAGGGGGAAGCGGTGAGGGGACAGCTTGGGAGTTTGGGAATTAGCAGATGCAAACTATTACATATATAATAGATAAACAACAAGGTCCTACTGTATAGCCCTGGGAACTATATTCAATATCCTGTGATAAACCAGAATGGAAGAGAATACGAGAAGGTGTATGTGTATATGTATAACTGGACCACCTTGTTGTATGGTAAACGTTGTAAATCAACTATGCAGCAATAAGATTTTTAAAAACTGCAGTGCTACATGAATCCACAGATACGGAGGAACCATGGAAACGGAGGATTATGTAAGTTACACTTAGGATTTTCTACTTCGTAGAGGGTAGGTGACCCGAATCTCCACTTTGTTCAAGGGTCAAGTGTGTGTGTGTATACACACACACACACACACACAGAGTATTGTATCTATGCAGTATCTATATCTATGCATGCGTGCATGCTAAGCTGCTTTAGTCGTGTCGACTCTTTGTGATCCTACAGACCATAGCCTGCCAGGCTCCTCTGTCCATGGGATTTCCCCAAGCAGGAATACTGGAGTGGGGTACCATACCCTCCTGCAGGGTATCTTCCTGACCCAGGGATCAAACCTGCATTTCTTGTATCTCCTGCATCGGCAGGCAGGTTCTTTATCACTAGTGCCACCTGGGAAGCCCCATCTATATCTATACATTTACACATGTGGATATATAGGTATATAATTTTTTAAATGCATATGAAAAATTCCAACATATATGGTTTCCAGCATATATTTAACAGTATACATATTTAAAATTTTAGTACTTTTTTTTGTTTTAAAAATTGTAGTACTTTTAAAAAGTTTTATTTAGTTATTTATTTATTTATTTTTTATTTATTTATTTAGTTAATTTTGGCTGCGCTGAGTCTTTGTTGCTGCATGCAGGCTTTCTCTAGTTGCACAGAGCAGGGGCTACTCTTCATTGAGGTGGCCAGGTTTCCCACTGTGATGGCTTCTCTTGTTTTGGAGCGTGAGCTCAGCAGTTGTGGCGCACGGGCTTAGTTGCTCCACAGCATGGGGATCCTTCCAGGTCAGCGATCGAACCTGTGTCCCCTGCACATTGGCAGGTGGATTCTTAACCATTGGACCACCAGGGAAGCCTGTGGTACATTTTGAGTACTTACTTTGAACCAACTAAGTCTTATAAGACAGAGTAATCACTAATACATCATTCCTGTGCTATTTATAAGATAATTACAGAGTGTATTGATTTCCTAGGGCTGCTATAACAAAATATCAACTGGGTGCCTAAAATGAACAGAAATATAGTCTCTCACGGTTCTGGAAGCCTGAAATCAAGGTGCTGACAGGACTGTGCTCTCTGGAGCTTCCAGGGGAGACTCCATTCCAGGCTCTTGTCTTGGCTGCTGGTGTTGCTGGCATCTTTGGGGTCCCTCCATTTGCAGATGCCGCCCTGGCACCATGTGGCATCATCCCTGTGTCCCTGCCTCCCTGTGTGTCTGTATCCTCATCTCCTCCTCTGATAAGGACCCACCCTAGGCCTCCTCTTGACTACATCTGCAAAATGTCTTGAATACATCTGCAAAAACCCTGTTTCCAAATAAGGTCATTTTCGCAGGTACAGTGGTTAGGCATATCTTTCTTGGAGTGGGGCACAACTCAGTCCTTAACATAGCGTTTATAAAACATTGTGAATGTGTAGTGTGCTTTGGGGAATGGATCAGTGCAGGGGTTAATAGTCAGCCACCTGTAAGTTTAGATTTATTTTCTTTATTTTAATAGACTGTAATTTTATTTCTCATATCTTTTTTTATTATTAAAAACATAAACCTTATTTTCCTTAAGCAAACATGAACCATCTTATATATTAGCATTTTATAGACCGGTGAACAAAAATATCAGTTTTAATTTTTTTTAAACTTTTTTTTAATAGAGAACATCTCAGGTGGCACCAAACATATTTATTAATAGTCCAAAATCTCTTTAGTTTCTCTGTAAGAAGAAGTTAGTGTTCAGTAATTAATGTTTCAAAATCTTATTTTATTTGGAAATGACCTAGCTATTTAATAAACTTTTATATCATTTAGTTTAGTAGAACCCTAGAAATTTAAGTTACCCCAATCTTAAGAGATTATTTTGGATAGACATTTCTAAAGTATAATTATTTTTAATAGAGTTTATCTAAAAGTTTTCATCTCATTTATATATATAAACAGTCGCTTTCTTTGTTGACAAATTTAGTTTACCTTTTAGGCACAATAAAAGTACTACACAATGTTGATGACTTAAGACATGTCTTAAGTAGATTAACAAACAAACATTAATATTAGACATTTAATGTTGAATATTTTTCAGTTCACATGAACCTGAATTTAAATAGAGTTCATTTATAAATTAACCTCATATTATTTAAAATGTCATTTTGCCCCTTCTTTTTTTTTCTTGGTTTGAGTTCTACCAATTTGTTCATGGCTGGAGTCCCAGATAGAGTGGGCTGTGTGTCCCAAGGACCTGATAAGAGTTAACTTCAGGTTTTTTCCCAGGCCTGTTTTTGTTTCTCAAGCAGAATTGGAGCTCCAAAAAAAGTATTTTAACAAACCAACTTTTTCCTAATTGCACGTGCAAGAACAGGTTTTGTAATTTCAAAAAAGATTTTATTTTAACTAGTTTTCTCCAGAGTCTAAAGAATATCATGGGCATTCAGTGTCAAAATGTCATCTCTCTTTTTTTGTAGTCATAGTTTCATAGTTAAAAATTAAACTAGAGAGTGTTCAAATGGCCTCTGATGACAAGGGTAGTGTGGCTGATAAGGTGTTGTCCCAGCAGGGATTGTTTCTCTGGGGAGGTGAGGTCTTCTTTTAAAATAAAGAAAGCCTGTCCTTTAACCTCTATTTTCTCCCAGGCTCTTGTGTAGTGTCACCTCACCTGTTCTGTAGCCTGATCTTTCATAAGGACTTGATCTTGAGTTCTCCAGTCTCCACTGCCTATCAATTGATCTAAAGCAATGGAGATCTGCCTGGCTTGGTCATGGGCCACCGTATTCAAATGGGAACCCTCAGGTAGTCCCTGCTCTATTCCCAAGGTAAAAGGAAAATTTACTCACAATTCAAACAGCTTGCTTAAGTTCCTTTAGTGTTTTGAAGGGAATCTGTTTGTGTACAGCCTCATACACCCCATTAGGATTATTAGGATCTGTCCCAGGAGCTATCCATTCATGTATTGTCACTGGAAATGCCATAGTCATAGCCTCCAAGTCACCCTCCTGTCGAGTCTGACAAACACCTTTCTGGAGGGGTGACAGAACTGCTGTCTGTCTTAAGGAAGGAGAAGCCTGAGCCGCTCCAGCGGTTAAGACAGGAGAGGGAGGAAAAGGAGACAGAGGAAACTGTCTTCCCTAAGCAAAGGCACAGAAGGAACTGCAACTTTTAGAGCCTCCTGTGTGTTTTTTTCTACCCTCTCCACCTCTACATATTCAGGTCCTCCCTTTGATGGGGTTTCAGGTTCATCCTCATTCCCTTTTGAGCTTTCTGGGATCTGAAGAGGTTCTAAAATGGATTTTATCAGTGCCCAAGTTGACCAGATAGATACAGGCAAGGGCACTCCCTTGCAAAGAAGTTTCTCTGATTCACTATCTACCTTCTCCCATGTTCCTAAATCTAAGTACCAAGAGAAGGGAACCACGAGCAATGTTTCTCAATGGTGTGTAAAAGCTCCAATAGCCGGCCCTCATTTATTTTTGTTCCCTTCGCTTTTAGAACCTGCCTTAAGAGGCATATATATGGCCAGTATTGTTCCGAGCTCTCTGAATTTCCCACACTTAACCCAAGTTTCAGTGCCTGAGAGAGTATTACCGCAGAGGGGGATTTTTAGAGACCTTACCCGACTCTTCTTCAGAACCGTGTGCTGATATTTCAGCTTCAGTTTCCCTTGATATTTTAGCTTCAGTTTTGCTTGATATTTCAACTTCAGTTTAGCTCTTGGCGATCCTTCACTTTCGAGCCCCACATTGGGCGCCACTTGCTGTGGCCAGCAGAGGAGGTAGAGATTGAAAGTGGTCGATGCACAATTTGGGGAAAAGAAACTAGAGACAGAATTAAAGTTTTAAAGATGGGACCAGGAGACCAAGACTTCTTGGATCAAGAGCCCCGTTCCTTGGAGCCGTATTACTTTTATTTAGCATCTTGGCAAGCAGAAAGTATCTGTTGTGTTACGATGACATCAGCCTTCTGTGCCCCCAGTCACATCTCCCGTTTTATTGATTACTTTAAACTATTTTTGTTATTTTCTTGTACAAGGGGTATCACCTAGCTGAAGGTCATAGACCTGCATATGCCTTGGAAAAACATCTTGGTGTGTGCACAAGCAGCGTTCTGAATTTGCGCTGACCTGGCGTTCCAAGGTCCACACTATGTTTTTCCTTAGCTTAGCAGGGCATGCAGACTGACTGATCAACCTGATATACTTTTATTTGGGTTATGCTGTATTTCTATATTTTGCTTTTATTCTTTTCCCATGGTGATTTTCTCATGGCTTAGCCAGAGCAACAGGGGGCTATTAACCCCTGCAAATCAGCTTGGGGCACAAGCTCAGGGGTGTGTGATGAGTGTTTTCTCCTACTGATGCTGACAGCATATGTCAAGACTGCCTGGATGTATCCTCCTCACCCGGAAGGAAGCTGGGGAAGGAGCAGGACTCTGTGTCTTCCTACATCACTGTCTTACACAATAGTCACGACACTGGTAAATCTCAGGTTGTTCAGATCTTCCACTCCTAATAGTCATTTGTTTTTAAGCTTTTTCCCCACTGAAACAATGCGGCAGTTAATATCCTTAAACATATCTCTTTACATCCTGGGGCTCTTGTTGTTATGGAACTTTTTATTTTATTAAAGATCAATTATTTTTGGTTGTGCTGAGTCTTCACTGCTGTGTGGGCTTTTCTCTAGTTGGGGTGAGTGGGGTCTACTCTCTAGCTGCTCTAATTCTCATTGCTGTGGTTTCTTTGCTTGTAGAGTGCAGGCTCTAGGGGTGCAGTTCTGGTAGTTGTGGCTCCCAGGCTCTAGGGGCTGGGCTCAGTAAGAGTGGCGTGTGGGCTTAGCTGTCCTGTGGCATGTGGGATCTGGGAGTGGAACCTGCATACCCTGCTTGACAGGCAGATTCTTTACCACTGAGCTACCAGGGAAGCCCTGTTTTGTTTTATGTATTTTGGTTGTGTTTGCAGCTTGCAGGATCTTAGTTCCCCAACCAGGGATTGAAATCAGGCGCTTGGGAGTGAAAGTGTGGAGTCCTCACTGGAGTCCTAACTGTTGGACCACCTGTTATGGAACTTGGGAGTCCTCAAGAGGAATCGCTAGGTCAAAGGAATGTGTATTTTCTATTTTCCCTAGAAGTTGGGAAAATAGTGTTGAACTGTAGTTTTCATTTGTTTTTCCTGATTATTAATGATATGTGTATCTTTTTCATCCTCATGTGCCATTTTAGCCTCATAGTTCAAAATGTGTCTCCTCAGGAGTAATCTGATGATAGCATTACAAGTTTGTTTGTTTGTTTTTCTCCTGGATAATATCAATCTGAAATATTCTGAGTCATGATCTGTGATGTATTTCATCCTATTTCCTTCCCATTCACATAAGCGAATATATTAAATAACTCTTTGAAGTATAAGCCAAGAGTATGCATTGTAGTCAGAATTATGGCCCCAGAGATGTCCATGTGCTAGTCCCAGGAACCTACTGTGATGATGTTATCTTCCACTACAGACAAAACTTTGCAGGTATGGTTGATGATAGGGACCTTGAGATGGAGAGACCATCCAGATGGGCCTCCTCTGATCACAGGAGTCCAGCAAAGTGGAGAACTGGCTGAGGTCAGAGTAAAACCCGTGATAGTAGAAGACAGGTCAGAGCGATGTGACACTGCTGGTTCTGAAGATAGAGGAAGGGGCTGTGAACCAAGAAGTGTGGGCGCCTCTAAGAAGTGGAAAAAGATTCTCTCTTAGAATCTCCAGAAAATGCTGATTTTAGCCCAGTGAGATGCGTAGCCCCTGTGACCATAAGATAACAGGCCTGTGTTATTTTAAACCACTAATATTGTGGTAATTTGTTAGGGCAGCCGTAGGATTTGAAAACAATATGGGACATCATAAGCTTGTTTCCAGATACGGTATTAGCTCCATTTTTAAAAAGGTAGCCTGTTTCTAAACTTTCCATAATGATAAATTAAACAAGGCTGTTGCAATTCCAAATACCTTAAAAGATTCATACTCATTTAAATGTACATCTCAAGGACCTCCCTGGTGGTCCAGTGGCTAAGACTCCACACTCCCAATGCAGGGGCACGGGTTTGATCTCTGGTCAGGGAACTAGATCTGGCATGCTGTAACTGAAAATTGGTGCAGCGAAACAGGTAAAAATACATGTATAAAAATTGTACATTCTGTATCTGGGTTAGGAGAAGACTAAGTGAATCCTAGCCCAGTCTTTAACTCATAAGCAGATGGGCAAGTGACAATGATGTCTGAGAGATCTGGATATGAACGGATTTCTTAAATGTCCCCTACTATTTCCTCGTTCTTGTTGTTCAGTCGCTAAGTTATGTCTGACTCTTTGCAACCCCATGGATTGCAGCACACCAGGCTTCCCTGTCTCCCAGAGTTTGCTCAAACTCATGTCCATTGAGTCAGTGATGCCATCCAACCATCTCATCCTCTGTCGTGCCCTTCTCCTCCTGCCTTCAGTCTTTCCCAGCATCAGGATCTTTTCCAATTTCCTTAAGTCAAATAAAAATAAATTAACTTAGAATCACAGAATTTTAAAATAGGCAGGAGCCTTGCTAAGGTAAAATTCAAACTCTGTTGCTGACCAGAAATTCACTAACCTATAATTTGCCATAAGCTGCCCACTGGAATAATAAAGTTGACTTTTGAATGAATACATGTATTAAGAAAATTTTGCAGCGTTAAGTTTTTTGACCAATATTTATTACACACCTCCTATGTGCTGGGCCCTGTTCCAGGTGCTGGAGAGAATTACTGGGCAAAGTGGGCAAAAATCCCTGCCCTCAGTGGAGCAGACATTTCGGAGGAGAAAGACAGAAATAGAACACAAAATAAATACATCGTATGTGACATAGTTGGTCAGAGGGTTGCAGGTGTTAAGAAAGAAAAAAAACAAGAGGGTTCAGAGTGAGAGAGGAGGGTGGTAATTTTTAACAGGGAGAGATACTCCTGAAAAGTGTCACTGGACCAAAGTCTTTTATTATTATTATTATTATTATTATTTTATTTATTCATTTTTGGCTGTGGTTGGTCTTTGTCGCTGTATGGGCGTTTCTCTAGTTGTACTGAGCCGCAGCTACTCTCTAGTTGCTGTGCATGGGCTTCTCACTGCAGTGGCTTCTTTTGTCGCAGAGCACTGGCTCTAGAGCCCCCAGGCCTCAGTATTTGCAGCATTTGGGCTCGGCAGTTGCGGTTTCCGGGTTCTAGAGAGCAGCCTCAATAGTTGTGGAGCAGGAGCTTTGCTGCCCCTCAGTACGTGGGATCTTCCCAGATCAGGGATCAAGCCCATGTCTCCTGTATTGGCAGGTGGATTCTTTACCACTGAGCCACGAGGGAAGCCCCTGGACCAAAGTCTTAAAGGAAGTAAGGGACAAAGCTATACAATATCTGTGGGAAGAGCATTCAGACAAGAACAGTTGGTGCAAAGGCCCTGAGGTGGAACATGTCTGGCCCAGGAGTCAGTGGAAGGAAGAGTGGAGGGAAATAGGCTCTGGAGGTATTAGAGAATGATCAGTTAAGGCAGAACCTTGCAGACCACTCTAATAACTTTGGTTTATATTCCCAGTGAGTAAATAATTTATACATATATATATATGTATATTACAAATTATCCCACAAAACTGCACATCATATTGCCAATGTGCTATAACCTCTGGAGTGTGGGCTTAAACTTCAGTGTATTAAAGAGTCAAGGCTACCACAAGCAACCATTTCTTTTCTTCCATTTTTTTTAAAAATTTTATTTATTTACTTTTGGCTGCACTGGGTCTTCATTGTGGCACATGGGCTTAGTTACTCCATGGCATGTGTTACTTCCCCAGCCAGGAATTGAACCCATGTCTCCTGCATTGGAAGATGGATTCTTAGCCACTGAACTGCCAGGGAAGTCTGAAGCAACCATTTCTGACTGATGTATCAGGTGTGAAAAGTAAAACAATGGTCTAGATGAGAATCTAGGTTGCATAGGCTTCTATTGTTGACATAACAGAAAAAGATTGGAGGCAATGTGTTGGAGCCTTAACTGGGAGTCTCTGGCCTAAGAATTGTTACATGTTTCCTACCGTGACTTCAGGAGGCATTCAATTCTGTATTAGCTCTGTATAGGCTCTTCTTAGGCATCCTGGCATATGAAGTTAAGTGAGCCTTATAGGAAACATTACTACCAATAAAGCTAGTGGAGGTGATGAAATTCCAGTGGAGCTATTTAAAATCCTAAAAGACGATGCTGTTAACATGCTGCACTCAGTATGTCAGCAAATTTGGAAAACAAAACCCAGCAGTGGCCACAGGATTGGAAAAGTCAGTCTTCATCCCAGTTTCAAAGAAGGGTAGTGCTAAAGAATGTTCAAACTACTGGATAATTGTGCTCACTTTGCATGCTAGTGACATTATATTCTAAATCCTTCAAGCTAGGGTTCAGCAGTATTGAATCAAGAACTTCCAGTTGTACAAGCTGGATTTAGAAAAGGCAGAGGAACCAGAGATCAAATTGACAACATTTGTTGGATCATAGAGAAAGCAAGGGAATTCTAGAAAAACATCTACTTCTGTTTCCTTGACTACGCTAAAGCCTTTGATTGTGTGGATCACAACAAACTGTGGAAAATTCTTAGAGAGGAATACCAGACCATTTTACCTGTCTCTCAAGAAATCTGTATGTGGGTCAAGAAGCAACAGTTAGAACCTTACATGGAATAACTGACTAGTTCAAAATTGGGAAAGGAGTATGACAAGGCTGTAGATTGTCACTCTGTTTATTTAACTTAAATGCAGAGTATTCCTTGCAAAATGCCAGGCTGGATGAAGCCCAAGCTGAAATCAAGATTTCTAGGAGAAACGTTAACAGCCTTAGATATTCCGGTGGTACCACCCTAATGGCAGAAAGTGAAGAGGAACTAAAGAACTTTCTGATGAAGGTTAAAGAGGAGAGTGAAAAAAAAACCGCTTAAAACTCAATTTAAAAAAGTAAGATCATGGTATCTGGTCCCATCACTTCTTGGCAAATAGAAGAGGAAAAAGTGGAAGCATGGCAGCTTTTCTCTTCTTGCACTCTAAAACCACTGCAGATGGTGACTGCAGCCATGAAATTAGAAGTTACTTGATTACTGGAAGGAAGGCTATGACAAATATAGACAGCATATTAAAAAGCAAAGACATCACTTTGCTGACAAAGATCCAAATAGTCAAGGCAATGGTCTTTGCAGTAGTCATGTATGGATGGAGAGTTGGACCATAAGGAAGGCAGAGCACCAAAGTATTGATGCCTGTGGTGCTGGAGAAGACTCTTGAGAGTCCCTTGGACAACAAGGAGATCAAACCAGTCAGTCTTAAAGGAAATCAATCCTGTGTACTCATTGGAAGGACTGATGCTAAAGCTCCAATTATTTGGCCACTTGATGCAAAGAGTCGACTTATTGGGAAAGACCCTGATACTGAGAAAGACTGAAGGCAAAAGGAGAAGAGGGTGACAGAGGATGAGATGGTTGGATGGCATCACTGAGTCAATGAACATGAACTTGGGCAAACTCTGGGAGATAATGAGGGACAGGGAAGCCTGGCATGCTACAGTCCATGAGATTGCTAAAAGTTGGACAAGACTTAGCAACTGAACAGCAATCACAACAGGCTCTTCTACTCTGTGGTGACTAAATGTATTTGTTCAGTATATGTCAACCCAAAACATAGATATGTGAGTAGGGAAGACAAATACAAAGATCAATGTGTTATCATCCTTTCCTACTTATTCTTTCATTCATTTACTTGTAACAGTCCTTGGAAAGGGATATATAAGAAATATGCCCTGTCCTCCAGAAGCTAAATTTTAAATTTAATTTAATTTTAAATTAAAGAAAAATTTTAAAATATTTATTTGTCTGTCCCAGTCTTAGTTCCCCCATCCATCCTGGGTGGTTAATACTAAGTAATCAGATTCTCTTTCCTGGGAATATAGGTCTCTTTCAATCTTGAGTAGTAGGTATTTAAACCCACTACTGTGGCCTAATTGATATTTCAACCCCAGAAACATCCGACTGCATTTGTATGTACGTAATAGGGACAAAAGTGATGAATTATGTATTAGTAGTCACACTTTCATTCCTTCCCTGGCAGGATAAGAAAGTTCTGGTTGACAATTCAACATTATCCAGCTGCTCTCTCCATATTATATGTTTTGGAATAATCTGTTGTGGGAGGGGGAGGAAAAGGTAAGGTTAATACTTGTATGCATGCTAAGTTGCTTCAGTTGTGTTCGACTCTTTGCAACCCTATGGACCATAGCCTACCAGGCTTCTCTGTCCCTGTGATTCTCCATTCAAGAATACTGGAGTGGGTTGCCAGGCCCTCCTCCAGTGAATCTTCCTGACTTCGGCCAGTACTTATTGGAGAGAAATTAACAACAGTGGTAGATGGAAAGAAAGTGCCCTGGTGGGGAAGTTTAGGGTGTGATGAGCAAGAAAGATGATATTCTGGGAACTGTAAGGTATAAAGGGCTTCCCAGGTGGCTCAGTGGTAAAGAATACCCCTGCCAAAGCAGGGGACATTAGTTCAACCCCTGGGTTGGAAAGATCCACTGGAGGAGGAAATGGCAACCCTACTCCAGTATTCTTGCTTGGAAAATCTCATGGACAGAGGAGCCTGGCAGGCTATAGTCCATGGGGTCACACAGAGTTGGATACAACTGAGCACACAAGCAGATGCAGGTAGGGTATAAAATACATGGAACACTAAGAAACTGTAGAAAGGGTTTAAAGAGAGATCTTAGGAGTTACAAATAAGACCTCATCTAATATTCTTAGAAGTAACTTAATAAAGACTGGAATTGGTTTTAATTGCCTTGACTGTGGGACTCCATTTTTCCAAGTGAAATGCCACAGAGACTGGATATTTAGATGCCACATTTGGAATCCAGGGAACATTTATGGATAAACACGTTTAATCAAAATTGTCCTGCCATCAGTAGGTATTCATTTTAACAAAGTGTCTTCCAGAGGAAACTGTAACATGCATTGTTAGCGCAATTCAATGCCTTAATTCGTGTTCTACACAGTGCAGCTGAAGGATCCCAATGTCTTCCTTTTTCACTTCTTGTTAATGAGTTTATCTTCACTGGAATCGAGTGGGATGGAGTGGATTATTCAGCCACCCAGAAACTTTCATCCCTCTACAGGCTTGTTCATCAGACCTCCCTCTGCCAGTGATTTTGTGGCAGGCATTTCTGGTCTCAGGCAGATCACATGACTGGGTTTGACCTATCACAGCCGCAGAGTCACCTGACTTGTGATGGGTTGGGAGGTAGGCAAATAAACCCAGCTGAGTGAGAATTGGACTATAAAGAAAGCTGAGCACTGAAGAATTGATGCTTTTGAACTGTGGTGTTGGAGAAGACTCTTGAGGACTGCAAGGAGATCAAACCAGTCAATCCTAAAGGAAATCAGTTCTAAATATTCATTGCAAGGACTGATGCTGAAGCTGAAACTCCAATACTTTGGCCACCTGATGTGAAGAACTGATTCATTGGAAAAGACCTTGATGCTGGGAAGGATTGAGGGCAGGAGGAGAAGGGGAAGACAGATGATGAGATGCTTGGATAGCATCACCGACTCAATGGACATGAGTTTGAGTAAGCTCGGGGAGTTCGTGATGCACAGGGAAGCCTGGTGTGCTGCAGTCCATGGGATCACAGAGTCAGACACGACTGAGCTACTGAACTGAACTGATCCAATCAGAGTGAAGTTCGGGAATGAAGCTGCAACCCAGAAAAGGTCCTGTTTCTTTTCCCTGGGACTGAATCTGGCTCCTGGCCCAGCCAGACACCAATGCAGAGGAATCACCTGAGAGATGAAAAATGAGCTCTGATGGCTGAGTACCTGTGTCAGACCTGCCTGTCTGAGTCAATACTTCAACCTGACTGAGAAAGATCAGTTCTTTCCTTTGTACTTTTCACTGCCAAGATTTTATTCATTAATCAATAACTCTTTAGTTAGTGTAAAACATTTCTTTATTACAGCTATTGTCGTTGGTAAGTTGGGTGTGTGATCAGTTCAGTCAGTTCAGTCGCTCAGTTGTGCCTGACTCTTTATGACTCCATGGACTGAAGCATGTCAGGCTTACCTGTCCATCACCAACTCCTGGAGTTGCTCCAACTCATGTCCATTGAGTTGGTGATGTCATCCAACCAGCTCATCCTCTGTCACTCCCTTCTCCTCCTGCCTTCAATCTTTCCCAGCATTAGGGCCTTTTCTAAGGACTCAAGTTCTTCACATCAGGTGGTCAAGTACTGGAGCTTCAGCTTCAGCATCTGTCCTTGCAATGAATATTTAGGACTGATTTCCTTTAGCATTGACTGGTTGGATCTCCTTTCTGTCCAAGAGACTCTCAAGAGTCTTCTCCAATACCACAGCACAAAAGCATCAATTATTCAGTGCTCAGCCTTCTTTATGGTCCAACTCTCACATTCATACATGACTACTGGAAAAACCATAGCTTTGACTATATGGACTTTTGTCGGCAAAGTAACATCTCTGCTTTTAATACGCTGTCTAGGTTTGCGTAGCTTTGCTTCCAAGGAGCAAGCGTCTTTTAATTTCATGGCTGCAGTCACCATCTGCAGTGATTTTGGAGCCCAAGAAAATAAAGTCTCTCACTGTTTTCCTTGTTTCCCCATCTATTTCCCATGAAGTGATAGGACTGGATGCCAGTCTTAGTTTTTTGAATGTTGAGTTTTAAGCCAGCTTTTTCAAGAGGCTCTTTTACTTTATTTTTACTTTATTCAAGAGGCTCTTTAGTTCCTCTTTGCTTTCTGCCATAAGGGTGGTGTCACCTGCATATCTGGGCTTACCTGATAGCTCAGTTGGTAAAGAATCTGTCTGCAATGCAGGAGACCTGGGTTCTATCCCAGGGTTGGGAGGATCCTCTGGCGAAGGGAAAGGCTACCCACTCCAGTATTGTGCCCTGGAGAATTCCACTCCAGTATTGTGCCCTGGAGAATTCCATGGACTGTATAGTCCACGGGGTTGCAAAGAGTTGGACACGACTGAGTGAAAGGACCTTCCACTTTCATCTGCGTTTCTGAGGTAGCTGATATTTCTCCTGGAAATCTTGATTCCAGCTGGTGCTTCATCTAACCCAGCATTTCACATGATGTACTCTGCATAGAAGTTAAATAAGCGGGGTGACAATTTACAGCCTTATTGTACTCCTTTCCCAATTTGGAACCAGTCCGTTGTTCCATGTCCAATTCTAAGTGTTGCTTCTTGACCTGCATACAGATTTCTCAGGAGGCAGGTAAGGTGGTCTGGTATGTCCATCTCTTTAAGAATTTTCCACAGTTTGTAGTGATCCACATAGTCAAAGGATTTGGCTTAGTCAATAAAGCAGAAAGAGATGTTTTTCTGGAATTCTCTTGCTTTTCCTATGATCCAATGGATGTTGGCAATTTGATCTCTGGTTCCTCTGCCTTTTCTAAAGTGTGTGTACATAATTTTTACTTGATGTAGTTTCTCCATGCTGACTTTGCACATCTAAAGTCTATTAAGATTTGATGCTTTCATCAGTTTTTGAAATAAGAGCAAATTTTGCAGTATTCACTTTTAGGAAGTTAATTTTATGTTACTGATTCTTTTTCTCAAATCTAATTTTCCTGGGTTTTTTTTTTTTGCTGTTACTAACCAGGTATAACTTTTCAGTTTTTAAAATTTGTAACAAATCTTACCATGTGTAGTTTAGATTTTTTATTACATGTTAATTATTTCTTAAGAGTAATAAGCCTAAGTTAATCAAACACACGTCATTCATACTTATTGTTTGCAATTAAGAGGGCCAATGAATAGGGCAAATCAGTTTCTCGAGATATAGTGGGGTCAAGATGTGAAAATCACACACGGCCTTTCAACTTGAAAGCAGCCTTATCACCACTTCACAGGCAGGAAAACTGAGTCTTTGAGAGGTTAGCCTTTTTTTTTTCTGGAAACCTAAAACAATAAGACCACCAGTTATTTTACCAGCAAAATGGGTTTATTTCCGAGCAGCAAAGAATTTCTACTTGCAACATGCAAATATGGCAAACTACAGTCTGGTAAAACAACAGAAAGAAAATTCTTACAGGGGAGAAGGGGCACCCAGGAGAGGTTTTTGTGAACAAAAAGTCCATGGGAAGAAACTAAGAATGTGAAATACAGTGGCTTTCATTGACTGAATTGTGCTGGTCTCTCATTGACTGAGTTGTTGCCAGGCCAAGAGAAAAAACTTTCTCTTGCTGGTGGTAGTAATGTCACTTCCCATGGGAGATGCGAGGTACCATCTCTTCCTGCTGGGATCTGTATTGACATCGAGTGAGAGCTCCCCTTCTGGCCTCTTGACTCCATTTTAGTGAGGTCTCCCTTTATATATCTTCACAGTCCAAAGTCACACATAGTGAATAGCAGAACTGGAATTCAAAGCCAGGTCTCGACATCTATTTTTACTATTATTTTACTGATGTATAGTTTATTTACAATATTATGTTAATTTCCAGCACATGGAAAAGTGGTTCAGTTATACACACACATTCTTTTTCATATTCTTTTCCATTGTCACAGGATATTGAATATAGTTCCCTGTGCCATACAGTAGATCCCTGTTGTTTAACCATTCTATATATAATGGTTTGCATCTGCTAACTCCAAATTCCCAAGCCATCCCTCTCTCAACCCCTCCCCACTTGGCAACCACAAGTTTGTTCTCTACGTGAGTCTGTTTCTGATTTGTAGATAAGTTCGCTTGTGTCATTTTAGATTCCACATATAAGCTTTGTCACTTGGTATTTCTCTTTCTGACTTACTTCACTTAGTATGATAGTCTCCAGGTCCATGTTGCTGCAATTGGCATTATTTCATTCTTTTTTTATGACTGAGTAGTATTCCATTGCATACATGTATCATGTCTTCTTTATCCATTCATCTGTTGTTGGACATTTAGGTTGTTTCCATGTCTTCACTATTGTAAATAGTACTGCCATGAACATTGAGGTACATGTGTCTTTTTGAATTATCTTTTTTGGACATCTATTATTTTATTTTACAAATTGTGTATTGAGTGCCTCCAACTTGCCAGAATTTTGTAGGGACTGGAGCCACAAGACAGTGGTGAACAAGAAAGACTAAAGCCCCTATTCCCTAAGACCTTGTATTTTAAGAGTAACCTAGCTCCTAGCCTGTAATCTATTTTAATTCTCCTAGCAATATATTAGGGCTTTTTTATTCTAAGTGAAGAAACTGAAAAAGATTTCATTGGCTCGTGAAAGTCCTGAAGTGTGTTTGTTTCAAGTACTGCTTGACAGAGCTCAAATGCTGTGTACAGGACCAAGTGTTTTTTGTCTAGCCTCTCTCAATTTTACTTCCTTTATATTAACCTCATTCTTAGAAAATCTCTGTACAATTGCCCACTCTTCCCCTGCCAACACCTTGTTTTAATTGCTTAGTCAAAATGGAAAATTTTTGTTCAATCCATGTCCATCAATTTACTGATTTTGATTTAAATTATGAAAAACATATCAAAGTCATAAATTAAGAAGAGACAAGTTTGCCTCTAGTTCACCCAAGTTTGAAAAGTGAAATTGCTCAGTCATGTCCAGCTTTTTGTGACCCCATAGACTGTAGCCCTTCAGATGCCTCTGTCCATGGAATTTTTCACGCAAGAATACTGGAGTGAGTTGCTATTTCCTACTCCTGGGATCACCCCACTTCATAGGTACCAGCTAATCTGGAGTCTTAGATCAACCAGGAGGGCAATTAATCAATCAGTCAAGCTTGTGCAGTGGAGCCCCAATCAAAACTCAGAATTTGGTGGCCTGGGTGAACTTTCCTTGTTGGCAACTTCATATATTCTGACACCCATCAGTGCTGTGAAAGTAGTGTCTGGACTATCCAAGGAGAAGACATCAGAAGCTTCACATTTGGTACAAATGTGATGTCTAGGATGTCCTCTCCCCTGCCTGCCCCCTCGCCCCACCACCAAGCATGTCTGCCCTTTGCTGACGTTAATCTGTATCCATCCCCTGTGTTAAACCTCAACTGTGAGCATTGCAGTTTTCAGTGAATTCTGAGTCCCTCCAGTGAGTTACTGAACTTGTAGTTGTGTCAGAGGTCAGAGTGGTCTTGGAGACTGTTCCTTCTAACTTTTTTTGGCCTAAACTCTGGTGCTTCCCATGACCCCTATCTGATGTAGCCACCTCTCTCTCAGCCCTTCTCCAAGTCCATGCCCCATTTTCTTATTTATTTGTCCACTTCTGTATTGTCTGTTTCTCACACTAGAATTGCATCCCAAGACCTGAGTCTCTGCATATTACCACTTCATACCATTTTAAATTACATTCTTTAAGTTATGTCAGTTAATCATTATGGGTCTTCAGTTCAGTCAGCTTAGTCATGTCCAACTCTTTGCGACCCCATGGACTGCAGCACACCAGGCTTCCTTGTCCATCACCAACTCCCAGAGCTTGCTCAAACTCATGTCCATGGAGTCAGTGATGTCATCCAATCATCTCATCATCTGTCTTCCCCTTCTCCTCCTGCCTTCAATCTTGCCCAGCATCAGTCTTTTCCAATGAGTCAGTTCTTCACATCAGGTGGCCAAAGTATTGGAGCTTCAACTTCAGCATCAGTCCTTGGAATGAATATTCAGAACTGATTTCCTTTAGGATTGACTAGGCCTTCCTTAGTCACACAAAAAAGGATAAGAATCCATAAAAGCGTGTTAGTCACTCACTCCTGTCTGACTCTCTGCGACCTCATGGACTGTAGCTCCTCAGGCTCCTCTGTCCATGGAATTCTCCAGGCAAGAATACTGGAGTGGGTTGCCATTCCCTCCTCCAAGGGATCTTCCCGACCCAGGGATTGAAAGCTCTCCAGCATGGCAGGCAGGAGCCACCAGGGAAGCCCCAAGAATCCTTGAAGAGATGGTCTTTGTTCGGAATATGCATCTGCAAAGCTGCACTTAACCCATCTCCATGCTGCTGCTGCTAAGTCACATCAGTCGTGTCCGACTCTGTGCCACCCCATAGACGGCAGCCCACCAGGCTCCCCCGTCCCTGGGATTCTCCAGGCAAGAACACTGGAGTGGGTTGCCATTTCCTTCTCCAATGCATGAAAGTGAAAAGTAAAGTGAAGTCGCTCAGTCGTGTCCGACTCTTAGCGACCCCATGGACTGCAGCCCACCAGGCTCCTCCGTCCATGGGATTCTCCAGGCAAGAGTACTGGAGTGGGGCGCCATTGCCTTCTCCTTAACCCATCTCCATACACTTGCTAAATTCGTCACCAAATTTTCCACGAATTTTTAAAGTAAATCAAATGAATGTGAAAGCACAAAACCAAAAAAGCAAATCAAGAAGAGCAAAAGTCATATCTAACCGACCAGGATAGAAGGTGAAGCTGAAGTCGCTCAGTCGTGTCCAACTCTTTGGGACCCCTAGACTGTGTAACCTACGAGGCTTCTCCGTCCATGGGATTCTCCAGGCAAGAACACTGGAGTGGATTCCCATTTCCTTCATCCAGGGGATCTTCCCGACCCAGGAATTGAACCCTGATCTCCCGCATTGGAGGCAGACGTTTTAACCTCTGAACCACCAGGGAAACCTAACCAACTAGGATCAAAGACCGCCAAAACACAACTCAGCCGAGCCCCGCCCCTTCGCGGTCAGCCCCGCCTCTTCCAGCAGGCCCCGCCCCTCCCCTTTCTGTCAGGCTCCAGTCCTTCCCCCACCAGATCGCGTCTGTTCCTCTGCCGCGCCTTTTGGGCGGGCCCCTTCCCTCTTCGATAGTACCCCCTTACCCAAGCCAAGCCCC
Organism: Aepyceros melampus; assembly: GCA_006408695.1. Lineage (NCBI taxonomy): Eukaryota > Metazoa > Chordata > Mammalia > Artiodactyla > Bovidae > Aepyceros > Aepyceros melampus. The sequence goes on along the minus strand of SJXQ01002457.1, from coordinate 625,962 downwards.
GCCCCGCCCCGACGGACCCCGCCCCTAGGGTCGCGGCATTCCCTCAGGAAGGCTCCCGCTGTCTGCGTGGGTCTGGGCGCGGCGCGGGCCGGGCATGCGCAGAGCGCGAGGGCGCGGTTGCCGTGGCAGCGCCGGCCGAGGGGAGGGCGACCGGCGGGCCGAGGCGGCGGCGGGGACACCGAGAGCCCGCGGCCAGCCGGAGGCGGCGCCGGGCAGGCCTGAGCGGCGGGGCGCGGCGCCCGGCCCGTGGGGATGCGGGACCGGCTGCCGGACCTGACGGCGGTGAGCCGCGGGCGGGCGAGCTGGA
>SJXQ01002457.1:607469-625315 GCA_006408695.1 Aepyceros melampus | reverse complement strand
CCACAGGGTGAGCAGGGAAGGGGAGTCCAGGTCCCGGGGCTCAGGCCGGGCGGGGTTGGAGGGGGCGCACGGCTTCCCCAGCTCACAGCACCACCGTCCCACCATCTCCCCAACGCCCCGAAGGCACTCTTCTGCCCTCGCCTCTGCACTGGGCGTTGGGGCAGGGAATAGCTTTTGAGCCGGCGTCTCGGGGCCCGGCCAGGCCTCGAACCTCCTTTTCTGAGCTGGGCTCTGCTGCTTCTTCAGGTGACTTCCTTCCCTAGAGGCTGTCCATTCCTTCGCCTTGTTTAAATCCTTGCAGAGCACTTATCATGACCAGAAATTACTTGTTGAATTATGGTCTGTTCCATACTAGTATGCGTCAGCTCCCTGAGAGCAAGGACTTGTCCCCTTGTTCCCTGTCTTATATCTGGGGCTTTGGGTGGGACCCCGCGTGCCGTAGGAGCTCAGTGGATAGGTGGGAACGGATGCATCTGATGCCACATGCCAGTGGGCGCCTTGGCGGGACTGGATGCTGGAAGGGAGCGGTGAGGCAGGTACAGAGGGGCGCCTTTTGTTTCCCCTGTAAATAGTTTGCTTTGTGTTTGTTTACTCCCAGTAAACCCTGCTGGTGGAGTACATAGGTGCTCAGCAAATTACCAATAACTAGTAAGAGAACAGTGTTTTGTTCGCTTAGGAATTGGAGTCGTGTTTGATGCATTTCACAGACAATACTGTGAATGAGATGATGACTGAAACGGTAGTGGTTTATAGAATGTAGAAGAGTTGAAACATTTTAGGTGAAAGACAGGTACTAAAATAGTGTTGAATGTTCATATTTCGTTTCCCAGTACTCTGAACAGCCTCAGAACAGACCAAGGCCCACTGCACTAAAGCATCCATTTAATGTAATGAATTAACTCTCTCCTTGGCTTCTAGAATGGATCCAGCCCTGTCCCAGGCTTAGGAAGGAGAGAGAATAGTCCCTCAGATTCTGTTGGCTAGATGAGGAATCTTAGTTCAGAGAAGCAATGAATTATTCATTGTTCAGATTATGGAAATTATGCTTTTACACTCTTTCCCAGAAAGTTTCTTCATAGTGATTTTTCTTTCCTTCCCTTTTTATAACGGTTAGATATTTTAATGTTTGTGTTCACAGGTTAGCAACATGTTAAAGGGCAAATTGCTGTTCTGTTATTGCAGTCAATGGAGTATCATTCCTTGTTAGAAGCTCAGATATTTGTTAAGTGAAGAAATGAAGAATGTATCATGAAAGAATAGACAAATTTATGAATGTTGGAGAACAGTAGAAAATATGTGTTAGTGGAATATGTGAGAAGCTTTTCTTGGCTTGTTTAGCAAAAAACAAAAAGAAGGCAGTTCTTTATCACTCTTAAGTGTGTGTATTTCAGCTCTTAAGGCAACAGTGTTGGTAAGAACGTGTTTTAATCTAGAATTCTAGAGGAAGAAGTGATCTTTTCTGATGCAGTACCGTGTTGCTGTACATGAAGATTAAGCAGCTGTAGGGCAAATTAGTGGACGTATCTATGTCTGGAGTTGTTGAATCTTGGGCAGAAAATTTCTGAACCTCTCAAAAACCTCAGTTTTCCTGTATACAAAATGAGGATAATAAGATTTTTTTGTGTACTCTGACGGAAGAAGCGCTGAATCATAAAGTTATCTCCTGCGTGTGACACTCTGGGAGCGGGTGGGAGAGAGAATAATGTTTTGTAATTACAAGTGCTATTAATATGTATTAGTTTTTAAAATGTTTTCAAGCAGTTATAAAAAGCAACCTTCTCCCTGGCATATTAACTCAAAATTGAATCTGACATACTTAAAGTTTAACTTTTAATGTTTAAAAACTCATCTGAAAATTATCAGCTATCAAAGCTAATTTTTTTTTTCCAGGAAATGTGTCTTTTCCACGTAGCTCTTGGAGTAGTAAAATGACCTTTCACAACCATGTTTCCAAGTGGCTGGTGTTTTTTCCTAGGCAAACATGAATATTTACTTTTACTAGTTAAAATGCTTGTGTTGTCCACATTGACAAAATATTCTTGATGCCTTCTAGAAGTTTCCTTTATTAGCTGTTAGTGATTTCTCCTGAGAAAAAGATTCCCACTGATAACTACTTGGAAAGGACTTAAAGTTAGTTTGTCCAATACAGGTTTAGCTGCTTCTAAGTAAGAATTCTCTTTTTGAGCAGCCAGTTAGTTCATTTGGGTGCAGAAAGTTTGAGTGACTTGCCCAAGGTTTCCTAAACTCTAAATCCAGAAGGATGTTTCTGGTTTTTTAAAAAATAAAAGGACCACCCATTCAGTAAATTCTGAGCACCGGATCTCTGTGAGGTTATGTGCTAAGTGCAGAGGGCACAGAAATGAGCTGGGTGTGTGCTGTGGATGTGCACAGCCGGGTAAGAAAGAGTGCAGAAGCAGAAGGAAATACATTTAGGAAGTAAGTCAAAGTGGAATTGCTGTCCTTCGAGATAATAACCCCAAATATATTTTGATTACCTTTTTAAAAAAGTTTGTGAATGCAAAAGACTGTATTTATGATAGTTAAAAACAGAAAAATTGCAAATTTCAACTGTGGGAATTTGCAGAGTAATAGACGTAAACACACATACTTAGATGGTATTCATTAGTAGACATATGAGAAAATTACATTTTTTAAGAAAAATTATGTTGAAATGTAGTTGATTTACAATGTTCTATTTCTTCTGGACAACAAAGTGATTCAGTTATATATATATATATATTTTTTTCATAATCTTTTCTATTAGGGTTTTCACAGGGTATTAAATATAGTTCCCAGTCTATATAGTAGGACTTTATTTATTGAGAAAATTACTATTTTTAATACTTGGGTTCATGGTGATGAATTGCATGTAAAATTTTTTAAAGGGCAAGAGAAGCTGCCTGCATGTTTTTAATGTTCTGTTTTGGCAGCTCAGATGGGGACACAGAGTACAGGTTGTTATGTGGTAAAGATTCAGGTTCCAACTTAGAAAGTAAAAACATTTTTTTCTAAGTGTGTCACTGAAATTTAAAATACTGAGAATTTCATAATACATGTGTACTTTAATATATGAATTGTCTACAGTATTTGAATATGTTTATAGTTGAGGATTTCATAATTTACTGAATCCTGTGTCATTGTACAGACAGTGGGATCCCACAGTTGGGATCTTTGCAACCCACATCTATAGTTTCTCTGTGTGTAGGCAAGGATGGGTTGCATTTCCTCCTCTAGGGAATCTTCCCAACCCCAGGGATCGAACCCATGTCTCTTGCATCTCCTGCATTGGCAGGCAGATTCTTGGCCACTGCGCCTCCTGGGAAGCCCTTGATATTTCTCTGGGAACCACAATAAATACTGTTTGTATACAAAATAAAAAAGCAATGTCTCCACATTTCCACAGGTTGATTACTTGTTGTTTTTAATTTCAAGTCTGTTCTTTCTGAATATGAAGGATGGAGAACCCAGAGAGAACCAGCACCTCACCCTGGCAGGCCCCCTGGTCAGTCTGCTGGTCCCACGTACCCTCCTCTCGGGGTCCTCGTGAGCTACTCACTATGTATGTCTCTTGCCCTCTCCCCTTTTCTGGCCCCACGTTTTCTTTTGGCCTCAGTGCAAGCACTGCTACCAGGAAGTCTTCCCTCTTGTGTCCCCCGCGATCTCCTGTCCCTACCCATCTGAACACACACATGGTCCTGTTTTCTGCGCCCTCCTGCAGACTGCGCCTTTCCAGGTTTGCACTGAGGGCTCAGGACTCTGCATGGAGCACCTGCTAGGTATGGTTTGAGTGCGTTTGCGTCTGAGCACGCCCATGGTTAGTTAGGATAATGCAGATGACAATGGACTCTGTTGTCTTCAGGCTCTTTGGGTTGCAAGGGACAGAAACCCCTTCGCTAAAACAGAAAAGGGAGATTGATGCAATGGTAGAATGGGGCTTCAGACTCAACAGCGGGATGTGCTGTCAGACCTCATGAGGGGATGGAACCAGGGGCTAGCGAGCAACCAAGACTGCCTCTGTCCTCCAGTCCTGCCCATTGTGCCGCTTCGTGCTGTGTGTGTCTTTGTTTCCTGGTTTCCCTGTCCTTCTGTATGCGCTTTCTCTTCTCTCCATCCCCACCTCCATGTCATCTCTCTGCCCTTCATTCATTCCTTTAGCTGGTCTCAACTGAGCACTGCTACATGCCAGGCACTGTTTCAGGCTTAAGTTGCAACAAGACCCTTGAAGTCCTTGCTCCCCTGAAACGTGTCCTGGGGGAAAGGGACAAGGAACAGTTAAGTCACTGAGCAGTAACTGCTGGGGAGGATATAACACGGTGAGTGGGTATGGGTTGGCTGCTTTGGGCTGGGTGATCAGGGGTCTTGATCAGGGAGGTCTCTGAGCTGAGATGTGATGAGAAGAAGGAGCCAGCTGGATACAAGCTGGGCAGGGGGCACGGCCAGCCAGGGCTCTGCTGTGAAGGACAGAAGGATGATGAGTTTGATAGTCAGTGGTGAGCGAAAATGAGAGATGAGGAAAAATCTTTAAACATATCTTTGAGAAGAAAAAACCAGAAGCATTTATGCAGTACAATGTTATTTATGTAAAGTGTAAGGACCTGTAGTATTTATAATAATAATAATGGAGCTAAATATGAAGTGAAAATGTAAAACATGCATCAGTAATATTCTACCTAGGGCATAAAACCATAACTGAATGTATAAAAATATGGGAAAGAATTGTTATTTATATCTGGCAACATGATTACCAACTGGCCAGCAGTCAGCTTTTACCTATTTTTAATTACAAGTATTCTCTTTTTTTTTTTACTGAAGTAGTTTTGAAAAATTACCATATTCTAGCAATAAAGCTATTGCCACCATTGGGCATATGTCAAGATAATTATTTCTCCACGATTTGCATTTGCATGGAAGGCCCTAGTGTACATGTATATGGAGACTAACATGGAGAAAAATTCAGTATCTTATCCAACTTTGGATTCTTTCAGTTTGCGATAATTCAAGCTTCTGAATTATCTCAACAGAGAGCATTCCAGTGACAGATAATTCATCCTTGTTGAATAGTTTCTAAACAGGGAAGCTCCTTACTGTCTCTTCCTCATAATACTTTTCACAGAGAGAATTGTATTTTAATATAATTAATGCTCCTTTTAAGGAGAATTCTTTTAAAATTTAACAGAAATGGAATGTTGATATTGGGTGCTTATCTTGCACTTTGACACTTTGGAAATCAAGTTGGAGGCTATTCCCACTGCTCTTAGTGAATACCACGAATCATTTTGTTATTTACGATAAGTACACTGTTATAAACAACAGCTGTTGTACAAGGGTTACACCATCTAAGCTGGAAAGATGGAACATGGGCTTCATGGACATGAGGGGGTGATTGTGTAGCTTAAATAGCAGTTAGGTAGTCATTTTTTTTTTTTTTTTAGTGAATGGAAAAGCTAAGGTAGTATTACTGGGTCTAATAGTTTTGAGAATTCTGCTGCTGCTGCTGCTAAGTCGCTTCAGTCGTGTCCAACTCTGTGCGACCGCATAGACTGCAGCCCACCAGGCTCCCACCATCCCTGGGATTCTCCAGGCAAGAACACTGGAGTGGGTTGCCATTTCCTTCTCCAATGCATGAAAGTGAAAAGTGAAAGTGAAGTTGCTCAGTCGTGTCCGACTCTTAATGACCCTATGGACTGCAGCCCACCAGGCTCCTCTGTCCATGGGATTTTCCAGGCAAGAGTACTGGAGTGGGGTGCCACTGCCTTCTCCTGAGAATTCTAGATAAACCTAAGAAATATAAGTAGGAAATAGGCTTTACTCCAACATAAAAAGTTAAAAAAGAAAAAATGTCTTCACAGCTGATTTTATATGTTTTATCTGTTTATGACATAAGAATACCATGCCTTAATGAATAGAAATAATTGTAATAATCTCTAATCTGCAAAAATTGTGTTAAAATTGCACACAGTGTCATTGTTTTGCTGATTTTTCTCTAAGGCACTGAAACATAATAGTAAAACCAGTAGCCACCCCCCCCCAAAAAAAAATGAAGGATAAAAGACAGTAGAGGAAACAGATTCCAGTCATTGCTCCCTCTTGGTCTGCAGGTAGAGAAATGAACGATTTACCAGCAAGTGAAGGACTGTGAATAAAGATCACACGTGGTGACATGTGGGTCTCAGCATCCAGGAAGAGTTGAGTTTTTTGGTGGTTGGTTGTTTATTACTGCCTCCTGCAAGGAGAGTGGTCCACGTATAATGTAAAAGGACTGACTTCCCTTGGGGAGAGTGTCGTGTTGGACATCGTCTGCCCTGAGCCAGAAATAACTAAGTTTCTGGAGCGGGTGGAGTAGGGAGCTTAGGTTCCTGGCTGTGTCACACGTGGCAGGCAGCCTGTGTGTGGGCTTTGCCACGAGACGGTGTAGTGCTGCTGGGCTGGGGGCGCAGGGAGCGTGCAGGTGAAGTGAGAAAGTCTGTGAACTGACCACTGTGGAACCCATGCAGTGGATTCATCGAGGGCTCCCTGTATTATTCCTTCTATTTCTGTACATGTTTTGTCATTTTCCACAACAAAAAGTAAGACTGACCAAACCCTGAGGCCTCTGAGAACCTCGAGTAGCTGTCAGAGGGGTGAGATGGGTGCCCTCCACCCAGGAAAGCCGCGGTGGGGGCAGGTGCGTTGCCATCACTCACCCTCTGGGCCACAAGGGAATCCCAGCCCTGCTCAGCCACTTTCAAGTTCATTCTCTACCCTTCCCCCATTCTTATTTGGTGAATTCATGGGGACTTAATTTAGTTTACTACAGTGTCCTTGGCCCCATGAACGTCCCCTGCCCGCATCTGCAGAGAAGTCAGCTATAGGGGGACAGTGACACGCAGGGTCATTCAAAGAGGACATGATTGTGAAGGCCAGGGAAGCTGCCCCGGGAGTTCAGAAGGGAGCCTGGGAGCCAGGCTGTGCCTGGAGGACCTACATGAAATCCCCTCCTCCAGGAGGAGGTCCCTGGTGTGTGGTCAAGAGCAAGGGCTTCTGGAGTCAGATGGATAAGGTGGTCTCAGCTCTGAGGGTCCAGGGCAGCCCCTCACCCCTCCTGCCTTAGCTGCTTCTCGCAGAGTTAGGGGAGCAGGTGTGGAAGGCATTTTAAGTTTCCTGGTGCTCCTGCCATTGGTGAGTCAGCACAGTTGTGGGTTTGTGAGGTCAAACCCTCCTGGTTCCCAGAGAGGCTTGAAGCTGTGAGCACGGTGCTAGCTGTCCCGGGGTGTTCTGTGTGTGAAACGGGGGCGCTCGCAGGCCTCAGGTGGTGCTGGAGGACTGACACAGCAGCAAGTCCTCCTGCTGCCCCAGTGCCCTGGCCCGTGATGCCCTTTAGCAGCCCTCTTTCACTTCAGATGACGCGGGAGCCTGGAGAAGAGCTCTGAGCCGCTGGTGGGTTTGCCTGAACACTACTTTTGTTGCAGTTAGCTGAGGCTGATCTTCCTTTAAGTGCTCTTTTGCTGGGAATTAAGAGCATGGACCTGAAATGATTTTAAAAGCCTTTATTGGTGTGTGCACACCCTGTGAAAATCACGTGCCTTATGAAGCCCCAAGTGGGCAGTTTTCCTGCAGCCCCACCTTTGGAGGAGGAAACGGATGTCATCTTCACTTTATAGACCAGGAGACAGACTAGGAGAAGTTGGTAGGGCCCAGCTGGTAAGCAGGTTAGAAGCCAGACATGCGACTCCCAAGACAGTATTCTTCCCTCTAAAAGAGACTATCAGCTTGGGTCCAGATCGGTGTCTTGGTTAGTTAGCACGGTTGGTTAAAGAAAGGATCGGGTTGGCACGCTTCAGCCCTTGGTGTTTGTGTGTCCTTGGGCTCTCGTGACAGAAGACTACAGATGGGGCCACAGACGTGCTGTCACGTCTGGCCCTGGAGGCCAGAAGCCTGAAGTCAGGATGTCACAGGGCCATGCTCCCCTGAACCTGGGGGGCATCCTGTCTTGCTGCTCATGTCTTCCGGGAGTGGCGGCAGTTCTTGCCTCTCTTTGGCTCATAGACTATTCACTACCCTCTCTGCCTTGCTCGCCACGTGGCCGCCTCCCCTGTGTTTCTGTCTCTTATAAGGACAGAGTCATGTGGGGTTAAGGGCCCATCCTGCTCCAGCATGACCTCATCTTAACTAATTCCATCTTCCCAGACCCTTTCTCCAAGTATGGGTCCTGGGGGTTTGCAACATTTATTTTTAGGGGGACAGTTCAACCCATAATACCTGCCCTGTTAGCAGAGCACAATGAAACATTCTCAGTAGCAGCGCTGCCTAATTGCGGGCATCTTCCTCCACGACTGGAGTCACGTGAGAGCAGGGTGGTGGCTCAAAGTAAGGGCCCTGCTGGGGAAACCACTCCAGGCGGATGCCCTGAGGAGTCAGCGTAAACAGAAGCAATGGTGTGGAGAGAGCTCAGCCCACAGCCCTGAGAGGTGCCCGCTGACCCCCGCCTGCAGCTCAGTGAGCTTCTCCCAGAATCCTGTGGAGGTGGGTCTGCTTTTCCCTCGAGACTGCCCCACGGCTGTCCAGTGTGTGTCACCTGGTGATAAAATACTCTTTATGGCTCTCATAAAAACCACTTGTCTGAAGGAGCTCGTGCCTCTCTATCTTGGAGAAGCACATTTCTTCTCCGTTTGCCCTCATAGATTGTCTTATCTGTGCCCAGAAGTGGCCCGAGGGCAAGGGAGTTGGGGAGGCCTTCCATGGGGTGGTGAGAGATTCTTGAAGTTTAGGCCAGATCGATTTGCCTCAGCGTGGGCCCTGGAAGCTGCAGAGGGGGGCTGCATCGTGTTTTCTTACCACATTTATTACATTTGGCAGATTTTTCTTAACTAAATGTAGTGGAATTTTGTTTCCACATTATTCCTGGTTGCAGATCAGTAAAGCTACACTTAAGACTTTTAGTGCTTCAAGACTCTTGATTTTCCTGAGGGTACAGAATTCCTGAAATCTGCAGCTGCCTCAGCTTTCGCAGTTAGAGCTGAACTGGCCGCCCAGCGTGCCCCTGAGAAGATGGTTCCCAACAGTTCCCTCCTCTGTATGCTGCCAGGCGTCTTTCCTTTCTCCTCTCGAGTCCACAGCTCTCACTGGTAGATGCTGTGGCACATGTCCTTGATAAATACTGTGTGACTCGAATGCCAGGTCCTGGGGTCTGACGTTGTCTCCTCTCCCCTGTAGCTGTAGATAGAGGTTGCTTTCTTCCCAGTATAGTAAGTTCCCTACATACAGACGAGTTCCATTCTGAGAGTGTGTTCATAAGTCCATTTGTAAGTCCAACAAAGTTAGCTTAGGTACCCAACTAACACAATCAGCTATATACTACTGTAGCGTGAAGTGAAGTGAAATGAAGTGAAAGCCACTCAGTCGGGTCCGACTCTTGGCGACCCCATGGACTATTCAGTCCATGGAATTCTCCAGGCCAGAATACTGTAGGGGGTAGCCATTCCCTTCTCCAGGGGATTTTCCCAACCCAGGGATCAAACCAGGTCTCCTGCGTTGCAGGCAGATTCTTTACCAACTGAGCCACAAGGGAGGCCCTGCACACAGATAATACATAAAAAACAAACTTAGAGAATTAAGTATTTAAAATCTTACAGTACCCTGAGAAGTATAGTAGTATAGTACAACAGCTGGCGAACGGCTGGCATCGAGTGAACAGGCAAGAAGAGTTACTGACTGGAGTGGGGAGTGGAGGTGGGAGATGGTAGAGCTGAAGGATCGTCAGCAACAGGAGACGGAGGGCAAGCTGCAATTTCACTCACACCTGATGTTGATGACACTGGTTTCTTGCTGGCTTCAATTCTATCTACCCTCTCAAAAAAAAAAACAGTCCAGTGATGTCTGGGTAGTTCTTTTTTTCTCGTCATACCAGTTACCAACTACATCATCGCTGCTTTTGTAGTTGCTTCCAGACATCCTGGGCTTGAAATAAACCTGCACTACTATACAGTAAGGTATACAAAAGCACAACCACTTGTAGAGGATGTACACATGAGACAGTGAACACCAGACATTTGGAACTTACCTGATAGGACATGGGAATGCATGTTCACGTCTTTGAAAACTTGCAGCTTGAAGATTCATGTGTAGGGGACTTATTGCAAAGACTTTTCACCGTTTCATTCTTCTGCCTCCCTTGAGAGGTGGGTTAGGGTTACAATGTGATGAGGTTCTGGATGTTCTAGGGTAGTCTCAAGTCACGGAATGCCCCACTTTGGCCCCACTCGGCCAGAGACCCAGCCTTCCAGGTGGTCCTGATGTCCCTCAAGTGTGAGAACCCCTGGCCTAGACATCTCTTCAGTGTTATTTTAAACTGATGGCACCTGATTTGTAAAGTACAGTGTCATCCTGGCCTTTCCCGGTGGTGGGTTGCTTTCTTCCTCAGTGTTCCTTTGTTGTTCAGTCACTAAGTTGTATCCAACTCTGTAATCCCCTGGACTGCAGCACAACAGGTTTCTCTGTCCTTCACCGTCTCCCAGAGTTTGCTCAAACTCGTGTTCATTGAGTTCGTGATGCCATCCAAGTATCTCATCCTCTGTTGTCCCCTTCTGCCCTCAATCTTTCCTAGCATCAGGGTCTTTTCCAATGAGCTGGCTCTTCATATCAGGTGGCCAAAGTATTGGAACTTCAGCTTCAGCATCAGTCCTTCCAAAGAATATTCAGGGTTGATTTCCTTTAGGATTGACTGGTTTGATCTCCTTGCTGTCCGAGGGACTCTCAAGAGTCTCCTCCAGTTCCACAGTTCACTTAGGTCTTCACTGAGTCTTTCTTTAGTAAAATGTTTTTTGATTCTATGAGTGTGGCCATTACTTGGAATTACTTACTTAGGGAAAAATGATAAACACCAGCTAACATATGTGAAAGTTCTTTGAAAATTATTACCTAATCTAGAAAAGTTGGGCACAAAAGTCTGGAAAAGAGGGTTACAGAGGATGAGATGGCTGTAAGATGTCACTGATTCTGTGGACCTGAACTTGGGCAAATTCGGGGAGATGGTAGGGACAGAGAAGCCTGGCATGCTGCAGTCCATGGGGTCGCAAAGGGTTGGACACGACTGAGCAGCTAAACAACAACAACTAGAAAAGTTGACTAGTGGTGTCAGTATTTTTAATCTTTATAGACAGTGTGCAGTGTAAGCAGATTCACTTGCAGAAGGTAAACCTGGCCTCTGTCACATGGACGTACTCAGTGAGAGTGAATGATCCATCCTCTGGTGCTCAGTTCTCGGAGATCTAGCCATTGATTCCCCCTGACGTGGCTGCTTCTCTGGGCCGATTGGCTGTGTGTGCCTGCCCTGACTATGGCCTGGTGATGTCACGGCCTTGGTGGGTGGCGGGCTTCTTACGCTTTGGTGCTTTTAATGAGCTGAGATCGTGTAGGTACCCAGCTGCTCTTGTCTTTCAATTCGCTGTTGGTGCCTCTGTGAAAACTTTTAAAACCAAATTTTACATTTCGTATTTTTCCATTTCAGTGTAGGAAAAATGATGACGGCGACACAACTGTTGTTGTTGAAAAGGACCATTTTATGGATGATTTCTTCCATCAGGTAAGAGTCATTTTGTGAAAGCCAGCCTGTCATTTTTCTTTAAACATAATTAAATTAATGTAACTGTGCATTTGTCGTATTTGAAATAATACCAAAGCTAAATATTTTAAAAGTTGGCGTTTGAATGACAGAAAGTGCTTAGGATTTTTAGTGCTGTTAGCACATTTGTTGCTGTTGAGGCCCTCTTCCCGGCGACTTACTTGGGGGCCGGGGGGCAGGGCGGGTGAGAATGGTGACTGGGTGCCGAGGGCCTCTGAGGAGACTAAGGCTCATGGGCTGGGGGTGGTCAGCAAGGTGGGCCTGCTGCTCACGGGCTCTTGCTGGGAGAAGGCACCTCCACCAAGCACAGGATCCCTCGGGGAGGTCCTGCTGCACCCATGGCCAGCAGGGTCCTCCAGATGAAGGGAGACTGGGTCCTGGGAGTGGAAGGCCTGGTGGCACTGCTGTCCCTCAGCTGGCAGTCAGGCGTGCGCAGTACGCGCAGTGAGGCTTCTCTCGCTCTTCTGTAGAATGGCAGGGAGTCCCATATATCAGAGGGCTCGCTCACATTGTGTATTTCCTAAAATCTTTGATTAAATTTTAAATTCTTCTCCTGAGAAGTTTCCCGTATATCAAAGCACGAGTCTTTAGGTCATATGGGACTTTGCTCACTCCTGAGAGATCTTGTCCTTGAGCAAAGACATGGTTGTGGCAACTCTGCTCTGCCTTGGTCAGCCTGGCCTTTCTCTGGACCGTCTGTACGGGGGCGAAGCCTCTGGACCCGTGCCCTTGGGGCTTCTCTCGAACCGTCTGTCTCCCAGACTTCCCCCTGAGGCCTTTCCCTCTCCCTCTCAACTCCCCAGGGTTTTTTCTAGAATTTAAACATGCTGACATGTTTAAATGTTTTAAATGACATGTCAGCATGTTTAAATTCTTAACCCTAAGTCACAGTTGATCAAATTTTGCATAATTTCAAATTTTTGAAATTGAGTCTGAGAACAGATATTTTGACTTTGTTAAGCATTAAGAAAAGAAACACGGTCAGTATAATTTTTTTAACAATGGAAACTTCATTTGCTAGGACTTGTTTTGATTATGCTGAATCTAGTCTAAGAGTTTCAGTTGATTCTTAAATCTGTTGGCAGTGTAAACTGGTCTATCAATACATGGATTTGAAAATATGTAATATGTTAATTAAAAATGTATTACATGTTACCAATTTTCCAGCCAGAATTTGTTGAATACGTAGTTCATTGGGTTTCAAATATATTTTTGTTAGTTCCTAGTCTTTTCTAATTGAAAAAAACATGAAATTAAATCATGATCTATAGGAGCTTACTTTACTGGAGTTAAGTTACTAGATTTCTGGATTTCACTTTGCAAATAACACGCTTTTCATCCTGATTAGTTTACCTGCCCACTTAATAAAATCATTATTTCTCTGATTTTACCCCTTTTATTAATTCTTCCATGTCAATTCTCCAGAAAAAACCCATATTTTTTATTTTAAGAATCTTTTAGAAGTAAATGTATTTTACAGAAGAATTATAATCACTGTGTCATTAAGCTGTAGTAACTTAGCACTAATCCATTTTGGCTGCAGGTGTTAGAGACGCATACAAAACCGGGTGAGTGGTGTGAGGGAGGTTTGAGAGCCACTGATTCTAACTTAAGTTCCAGTTTCATTTGTTAAACAGTTGACTTATTTTGCAGTTAACTTCTGTGAAGTGACTTTCTTTTCTGGCTGTGCCATGCTGCATGTGGGATCTTACTTCCCCAACCCGGGACTGAGCCTGTGTGCACTGCAGTGGAAGCCTGAGGTCTTAACCATGGATCACCAGGGACATCCTGAAATGACTTCTGAAACAAATAGAGAAGCAAATGATGTTTGTTAATACACGCTCGCTCTTTAGAAAATAACCTTTAGATCTTAACTATCACATAGAATATTGCAAAAGATAGGAATTTTGCCCCTGACCAGAAGGCAAGGCACCCCACTCCAGTGCTCTTGCCTGGAGAATCCCACGGACGGAGGGGCCTGATGGACTGCAGTCCATGGGGTCGTGAAGAGTCAGACACGACTGAGCCACTTCACATTCACTTTTCACTTTCACGCATTGGAGAAGGAAATGGCAGCCCACTCCAGTATTCTTGCCTGGAGAATCCCAGGGACGGGGGAGCCTGGTGGGCTGCCGTCTCTGGGGTCGCACAGAGTTGGACACGACTGAAGCGACTTAGCAGCAGCAGCAGCAGCAGTATTGGTTAAAACTAAAATAATGCTGTAATAGGCAGCCAGGAGATCCCCTTTTTGTGAAAGTTGTTTGTGGTTGCCTGAGAGAGTCCATGTGGTGTAATTCATAGGCGTAAACAGGCCTGGCGCCACCGTTAGGAAGGCACTTCCCTCCTGGTACCGAGTTGGTGGCTCAGCAGTTTCCTTTTCTTTTTGGGCCACACTGGTGCTTCTGCTGCACAGATAATGTTGGTGTGTGTACTGTAGAACTTTCCAAGAGGCAAAGGAGTAACTTTTCTACTTTGTGACAGATGCGTTTTACTGACTTTACTTCAGAAATGGTGCTTTAAAGATGGCTAACTGAAATGTAAATCTGTGCACTAAAACCACAAAATCATTTGTGCTTAAGTTGGCGCCACCGTTAGGAAGGCACTTCCCTCCTGGTACCGAGTTGGTGGCTCAGCAGTTTCCTTTTCTTTTTGGGCCACACTGGTGCTTCTGCTGCACAGATAATGTTGGTGTGTGTACTGTAGAACTTTCCAAGAGGCAAAGGAGTAACTTTTCTACTTTGTGACAGATGCGTTTTACTGACTTTACTTCAGAAATGGTGCTTTAAAGATGGCTAACTGAAATGTAAATCTGTGCACTAAAACCACAAAATCATTTGTGCTTAAGCCTGTGTGATAAAGTAGCAAAAATTTTAAAACGATTCTGTTGTAATTTTTTGTGTGGTTTTTACCTGATTAATAAAATTAAATTATAAGTATGTGAAGTTCTGTAGAAATCATGTATAGATGGAAATTACACTCAGGACCAATGAAATAGCTATCGACTGCTCTATGAAAGCAGAATTCTGTGTCAGACTGTCATCTAATATGCCGCTTTTCAAAATGTGCTGTGGGGCTCGGACCCAGTGTCCCTGGGATCCCTGAGACCCTTCCAAGGAGTTCGTGTGGCTGAAGCAATTTTCATTAGAATACGAAGATGTTCCCCTCTTTCCTCTCCCTCTGTCATGAATGATCATAGGGAGGGGGGCAGTTTTCAGAATCCACATCACAACAGACTGAACACAGAAACAGGCATCAGAATCAAGGTGCCTTCCGTTAAGCTAGAAGCTAGATTTGCAGAGAAATGCAAATCACTGCTCTTACTGTCACTGATTTTGGGGGAAAATACTGCTTTTTTCCATAAAAATATGTTATTTATGTTAACATGTATTTTTCGTTTCCTGCTGCTGCAGTAACAAATTGCCACAAATATAGTAGTTTTAACAGAGCATGCGTTTATCGTCTCACAGTTCCAGAGGTCAGAAGTCTGGAACGAGCTGTTTGGGGCACACGTCAGGGTGCTTGCGGGTCGAATCCTCGTATAGGCTCGAGGGAATATCTGCGTTCTTGCTGTTCCAGCTTCTGGAGCTTCCTCCATTCTTGGCTCATGGTCCCTTCTTCCATCTAAAGCACATCTCTGCTTGTTTCTAAATTTGATCCCGTTGCTTCCGTTTTTTTTTTTTTTTTTACCATGTATATTTAATAGAATAAAAGGTAAAATAATACATTACACCCTCCAACCAAATAATCCAAGGACCTTAAAACACTTTAAGTCTGGTCACCCCTCTTCATAATACTATTATTTTACACAGATGCATCAGTTCAGTTCAGTCACTCAGTCATGTCTGACTCTTTGTGACCCCATGGGCTGCAGCATGCCAGGCTTCCCTGTCCATAAGCAACTCCTGGAGCTTGCTCAAACTCATGTCCATCGAGTCAGTGATGCCATCCAGCCATCTCATTCTCTGTCGTCCCCTTCTCCTCCTGCCTTCAATCTTTCCCAGCATCAGGGTCTTTTCAAATGAGTCAGCTCTTCCCATCAGGTGGCCAAAGTACTGGAGCTTCAGCTTCAGCATCAGTCCTTCAAATGAATATTCAGGACTGATCTCCTCTAGGATTGCCTGGTTGGATCTCCTTGCAGTCCAAGTGACTCTCAAGAGTCTTCTCCAACACCACAGTTCAAAATCGACAGTTCTTCAGTGCTCAGCTTTCTTTATGGTCCATCTCTCACATCGATATATGACTTCTGGAAAAATCATAGCTTTAACTAGATGGACCTTTGTTGGCAAAGTAATATCTCTGCTTTTTAATATGCTATCCTGGTTGGTCAAAGCTTTTCTTCTAAGGAGCAAGCATCTTTTAATTTCATGGCTGCAGTCACCATCTGCAGTGATTTTGAAGCCCAAGAAAATGAACTTTCTCACTGTTTCCATTGTTTCCCCATCTATTTGCCATGAAGTGATGGGACTGAATGTCATGATATTCATTTTTTGAATGCTGAGTTTTAAGCCAGCTTTTTCACTCTCCTCTTTCACTTTCATCAAGAGGCTCTTCAGTTCCTATTTGATTTCTGCCATAAGGGTGGTGTCATCTGCATATCTGAGATTATTGCTATTTCTTCCAGCAAGCTTGATTCCAGCTTGTGCTTCATCCAGCCCGGCATTTCACATGTTGTACTCTGAATATAAGTTAAATAAGTAGGGTGACAGTATACAGCCTTGACGTATTCATTTCCCAATTTGGAACCAGTCTGCTGTTCCATGTCTATTTCTGTTGCTTCTTGATCTCCATACAGATTTCTCAGGAGGCAGGTCAGGTGGTCTGGTATTCCCATCTCTTTCAGAATTTTCCACAGTTTGTTGTGATCCACACAGTCAAAGGCTTTGGCATAGTCAATAAAGCAGAGGTAGATATTTTTCTGGAATTTTCTTGCTTTTTTAATGGTCCAATGGATGTTGGCAATTTGATTTTTGGTTCCTCTGCCTTTTCTGCTGCTGATGCTGCTAAGTCGCTTCAGTCATGTCCGACTCTGTGCGACCCCATAGATGGCAGCCCACGAGGCTCCTCTGTCCCTGGGATTCTCCAGGCAAGAATACTGGAGTGGGTTGCCATGCTTCCGTTTTATAAGGACTCTTGTGGTTACTTTGGATATTCAGATAATCCAGATAATCGCCCATCTCAACCCTTAACTAACCATACCTGCCAAGCGCCTTTTGCCCTATAAGGTCATGTGCAGAGAATTAATATGTGGACGTCCACCATAGCATGTCGTGGGTTTGTGATGAGTGCAGTAAGAGAATTCATACATGTTAAAGGTGTATCTCCACTGTGGTACTTAGATCGGAAAGAGCTGCAGCCTACATGAGCCAAAGCAGACATCTCACCTCTCCACAGAGAGGCGCGTCCCCGTTGCTCAGAAATCAAGATGATGAGAGAGGACCCACTCCTAAGAGAGGCCTCGCCCCACCCCCGTCTTCATCTGCTTGTCTTCTCACCTCTCACCTCGAGAGGGGTCCTTTTTAAGTTTCTTTTTGAGACAGCGTTTCTTCCTGTAAATGTTAACATCTGCCCATTAATCTGTTTGTTTTGGCTTTTTTCATCATGTTAACACATATATACAGTATTCTGCAACTCGTAGGTATTTTTTTCCCCTGTGATTTTAACTGGGTAATATATCTAATATATCCTGAGTATCTTTTTATGCCTTTTGTTATAGTTCCATAATGTAACTTAACAAGCTTCCTTTTGCTGGGCTTCAGGATTTTCCTAATCTTTTTTTTTAATATATATATATATATTTATGTGACCATTTTTTAAGTCTTTGTTGAATTTGTTACGATATCATTTCTGTTTCATGTTTTGATTTTTTGGCCGTGAGGCATGTGAGGTCTTAGCTCCCTGACCAGGGATCAAAACACTTCCTACATTGGAAGGGAGAGTTTTAACCACTGGACTGCCAGGGGAGTCTCCCTGAGGTTTTAAGTATAGAAATTGTGCTTAGTTTCTTGGGGCTCCACACATCTCATGGCTTGAAACAGTGCAGATTTATCTTTATTTCTGAAGGCAAGAAGTCCACCCTGGTTCCACTGGGATGAACTGTGGTGTTAGCAGGATCACACGTGCTCTTGGGAGGCTCCCTGGAGAACTTGCCTCTCCAGCTCTCGAGCTGCGTCCCCGTCCCCTCCCTCCCCCGACCCCCACCTTCTTCCAGGCCAGCAGCAGAGCATCTTGCTTTACTGGGTCACGTGGC
>SJXQ01002457.1:579061-607170 GCA_006408695.1 Aepyceros melampus | reverse complement strand
ACAGTTACTGGGTCACGTGGCCTTCTTCTGTAGCCACATCTTCCTCTGTTCCCCTTCACAAGTACACTTGACAAGTACACCTGGAGGATCCCAGATCATCCGTCTCCCCATCTCAGGATCCTTTGTTTAGGTCACATCTGCAGTTTCTTTTGCCATATAAGGTAACCATCAGAGGTCACAGGGGTTAGGGCCTGGACATTTTGGGGGGACAGTATTCATCCTGCCACCCTTGTTAAGAATCCATCTGGACAAATCTTTCTAATGAGTACATTAAATTTTGAAGCAAGTGTTGAATACTTTAGATAATCAGAGGCAAAAAATAATGACTAAGAAAGCTTGATCTTGCCAGCTGTCCCAACCTCCCCACATGAGAGGTTATTGCTGGCCTGGCCTACAGAGGGCGTTCCCTTCTTGACTGCGCAGAGAACTGGTGCTCATAGCAGATGCTTCTATAATAGTTGCCACTGACTGTGGCAGTACTGGGTCGTGATTGTAAAACTTCTTATAGCCAACTAGCTTTTCCTGGGGATTGATGCTGCCTTATTTCCCTTTATTTTGAAACGTTTTAATTTTATATATTTTACTTTTTAAAATATTTTATGCTAAATATATTGGAATGTAGATGATTAACAATGTTGTGCTTGTTTTAGGTGGATAGCAAAGGGACTCAGCCATATACATGCATATATCCATTTCCCTTTATTTTTTTGAGTGGGGAAAGGTTATTATTTCTTTATGTGGTACTTATTCACTTACTTCCCTCTTTTATTCTTCCCTCTTTAGGTGATGAAAAGCAAACCTGAATTTGCCACAGTGGTGATGACTTTTTCTCTCTCTCCTAGGTCGAGGAGATCAGAAACAGTATAGCGAAAATAGCTCAGTATGTCGAAGAAGTGAAGAAAAACCACAGCATCATTCTTTCTGCACCAAACCCAGAAGAGAGTAAGTTGTTGGTTTTAAAAAGAAGTGTGCCTGTCTGTCTGATCTGCCTATCTTACTGTCCATAACACAAGCCTCAGCCCGGGAACATGTGAGCTTAAGCTGGAAGCCTGTAAAAAGTGCTGGAGGCTGGCAGCCCACCCTCTCTGTTCTCATGTCTGGTCTGGGTAAGCCAAGGCCTCGGTGTGTGTGTGTTTTTTTTAATAGCTTCTGTGGGATCTGCTGTTCAGCCTGGGTGCGGACAACTGATGCATGACAGCCATGAGAACACACGGATGTGACTTTGCAGAACTTTGGGACCATGTCAGTGATTGACGGGGTCTTCAGTTCAGTTCAGTCGCTCAGTTGCGTCTGTTTGTGACCCCATGAATCACAGCACGCCAGGCCTCCCTGTCCATCACCAACTCCCAGAGTTTACCCAAACTCATGTCTGTCGAGTCGGTGATGCCA
Organism: Aepyceros melampus; assembly: GCA_006408695.1. NCBI lineage: Eukaryota > Metazoa > Chordata > Mammalia > Artiodactyla > Bovidae > Aepyceros > Aepyceros melampus. The sequence continues at coordinate 605,781 of SJXQ01002457.1, read as the reverse complement.
TCCAGCCTCTCATCCTCTGTCATCCCCTTCTCCTCCTGCCTCCAGTCCCTCCCAGCATCAGAGTCTTTTCCAGTGAGTCAGCTCTTCGCATGAGGTGGCCAAAGTATTGGAGTTTCAGCTTCAGCATCATTCCTTCCAAAGAACACCCAGGACTGATCTCCTTTAGAATGGACTGGTTGGATCTCCTTGCAGTCCAAGGGACTCTCAAGAGTCTTCTCCAACACCATAGTTCAAAAGCATCAATTCTTCGGCACTCAGCTTTCTTCACAGTCCAACTCTCACGTCCATACATGACCACAGGAAAAACCATAGCCTTTACTAGATGGACCTTCGTTGGCAAAGTAATGTCTCTGCTTTTGAATATGCTATCTAGGTTGGTCATAACTTTGCTTCCGAGGAGTAAGCGTCTTTTGATTTCATGGCTGTGATCACCATCTACAGTGATTTTGGAGCCCCAAAAAATAAAATCTGACACTGTTTCCACTGTTTCCCCATCTGTTTCCAATGAAGCAATGGGACCAGGTGCCCTGATCTTCGTTTTCTGAATGTTGAGCTGTAAGCCAACTTTTTCACTCTCCTCTCACTTTCATCAAGAGGCTTTTTAGTTCTTCTTCACTTTCTGCCATAAGGATGGTGTCATCTGCATATCTGAGGTTATTGATATTTCTCCTGGCAATCTTGATTCTAGCTTGTGCTTCATCCAGCCCAGCGTTTCTCATGATGTACTCTGCATATGAGTTAAATAAGCAGGGTGACAATATACAGCCTTGATGTACTCCTTTTCCTATTTGGAACCAGTCTGTTGTTCCATGTCCAGTTCTAACTGTTGCTTCCTGACCTGCATATAGGTTTCTCAAGAGGCAGGTCAGGTGCTCTGGTATTCCCATCTCTTTCAGACTTTCCCACAGTTTATTGTGATTCACACAGTCAAAGGCTTTGGCATAGTCAATAAAGCAGAAATAGATGTTTTTCTGGAACTCTCTTGCTTTTTCCATGATCCAGTGGATGTTTGCAATTTGATCTCTGGTTCTCTACCTTTTCTAAAACCAGATTGAACATCAGGAAGTTCATGGTTCACGTATTGCTGAAGCCTGGCTTGGAGAATTCTGAGCACTACTTTACTAGCGTGTGAAATGAGTAGAGCTGTGCTATGGTCACAGCTAAACCGTAGTGATAGAATTTTGTGTTTAGATGAAAGTTAATGAGAGGTTGATCTGGAAAACAATAGAGCAGGATGGAGCAGTTTTAAAGATGAAGAACAGAGCAAGAGGTGGTTTTACGTCTTCAGCAAAGGCTTTTGTGTGGAGTGTACTGTTCTGTGTCTGTGGAGGGCAGCATGTGAACAGGTGATTTAAAATGAACTGAACATCACAGTGTTGGCAGCTTTAAGGAAGTATTTCCTTGAGCTGAAGTGATAAATTCTGAAAACTTTAAAGGTAAATGGATCTGGATAAGCCAGAACACTGCTAATTGGAATCCATATGTCATTTGGGGGAATAATTGATACCTTTACCACATTGAGTCTTTTAATGCTTGGAAATGGTTCATCCCTCTGCTTACATCTTCTCTGCTTGCTCCCAGTGATGTATGCAGGGCTCTGTGTAGAGGTCTCACACACCTTTCGTGGCAGTGGATACTTTTGATCTTAATGTGAATGGTATCTGCTGTAAATTTTGTTTTCTACTTGTTTCCATATATAGAAATACAGTAGGTTTTGTATGTTGAGCTTTTATCTCACTCTCTGGCCCAATTATTTTTAATAATTTCTCACTGGATCCCTTTGGATTGTCTCTATAGCCAGTCATATTATCTGTGAATAATGACAGTTGTCCCTCCATTCTTAGGCTTTTTATTTTCAGTTGACTTTTTTTACTGACCTTCTATATAGCACTGAATGGAAGTGGTGATGGGAACAGGTTATTCTCAGTCTCAGAGGAAAGTTGAAAGCAACTTTGTTGGAAGGTTATTTGATGTGGCCTCACTTTTAAAAAATAACTTGATTTTAATAAACTATATGAAAACATGCAAGTTCACTAAAGATGACCTAAACCTGTTGTACAGGGATAGAGATTTAAAAGGTTATTTTATTGTAAAATACATTGAATTTTCTGTATTCCCTGGTTATCATACATTTTCTCCTAAAAAAAAAAAAGATGTAAGTCTTAATTTTTATGCCATCTGTTAATTTACCAACTAGTTACCTTTAAATGAGAAGTCATGATAGAACTGAATTTGAACTAGTTTTGATTTTTAAGTTTGGCGCTGCGAGGCAACTACTTAAAATTTTCAGTTTAGTAATTTAAAAGGCATTTAGAGCTTCAAGAATGATTTTGTACACAAAGTTTTAAATTTTGACTAATCCCATAGAAATGCAGTACTTATCATTATTAGAAAATCTGAAAGTCCATTAGATGTTCCTTAAGACCACACACAGACTGGCTATTCAATCCCTTTTCACTCTGACTATTTTTAAGAATAAGACCTGTTTTGGATTCCTTTCTGAGAATTTCATGGATTTACTCCTGGATACAGGAGATAAGAAAACATTTAATTCATAATTTTTATATTAACCAATGTCATAAAAAAAATAAAGCTCACACACAAAAACTAAAAAAAAAAAAAAAAATTGAAAAAGAACTCTTTTACTCATTTTGAAGATTATGTGTATCTTGTAAAATAATGCTTTGCATGTCTGCAGATGCCCTGTCTCATGATTTAGAAAAATGTTTCCCAGAAGCTTGACTCTTACTAGCTATTGTATTAAACGGGAGTTCTGTGGCCAGATACATTTGGGGTCATCTTCACAGCACATCCCCACTTGGATGGTTTCAGTGTACTTAGAGCAATAAAGGCCCTGAGTAGTCCTGTGATGAAGAAACCTGTTTAACTTTGCTTACTGAAGTGTTTCACAAATGCATTTGCCCACAGGACTTTTTATGTAACACCTATTAACATCTTGCTTAATTCTTGGTGAAGCTGAATTTGAATACATGCTTGTGTATTTTTTCTTTTTTGAGAAATTTACCTCCAAAAACTTTGCTCCCCAGTAATAGCAGGTACAATTGTTTGAGTAATTTAGAGCTCTAGTGCTTCACGGTCGTCCATTCGGGCTCTGAAGAAAACTGTTGCTTTTAGTTTCACGACCGAGTATGAGCCAGAGTGTAGAAAGTAGCATCTCCCTGCTTACTTAGTTGGTCTCTGCAAGAAAGATGTGGTGACTCCTGCCCCATGCTGCTGGGCTCCAGGGAGTGCCCCAGGTGCTGCAGAGGGCAGGGGGCTGCCGTCCGCCTGCCCTTTGTCTGTGCAGGGGGCAGAGGAGGGTGCAAATCGGAGCTCCAGCTCCTCAGCGCCTTGGCTGCCCAGGCTCCTGGGTGGACATGCGGAAGGGGTCCAGAGCACGTGGCCACCAGGTGGCACTACGCCGCCGTGGCCCTTTAGCTTCTGCTTCGGATGCAGGGTTGGCTGGGTGGCCAGGTCATTTCATTAACCTCAGTAACAAGATCCCAGAGGGAGGTTTGCTACAAAGCTAACAGAGGGCACCTTTAACTTGCACTTGTCTTTATTGACCTTACACTTATGTATTTTTTTTTTTTGAAAGAGGGTCATTGAAAATGTGTAAGTTTCAGGCTCTCCAAAATATGGATCCACCTGGCAGAACTCTGAAATAAATGTACATGATTCAACTTTTTGGTTTCTACTGGTGATAGGATTATGACTGACATCACCATCAGAGAAGGGTGGGGATTTTATTCATCAGTGACAGGGCTTGTGGTTCCTTTAATCAGGAGTCATAGTCCCTCTCCTCAGCCCATGTTTTAGATGTGGACCTCCTAAAAAGTCGCACCTGTTGCTAACACTTTATCTTTCCTTCTTTTCCGTCCCACTGTCTTTCTCCTGGGTTGGCCTCTCTCTGTCTGAGCAGTTGTGTCCTAATCGCATCCCATCTCTCATTCCCCCTCCTCCTCCCCTCTTCTACTGGAGTGATGCCCTCAGTACGCATTTCAGGCTCTTGAGAACTACATGGCTATCACTGCTTACCCGCCTCAGTGTAGAAAGCCTCTGCTCAGGTGAGCTGTGGGTTTGAACCCCAGTTGCCCGTGAATTCACTGTTGGCCTTGGGCAGATCACCGATCATCATGTAGAAATGCTAACTGCTGCTGTCTTCGTCATCTCCTCATTTCCATCCCATCCTTCTTCTGTTTCAGAGTGAGAGGCATATGTCTCCTTTTTAAGGGTAAACTGTGGTGTGTGACCTTGAACCCTCCTCTGGGTGTTTTTTCCTGCTTCTCGTCAGCCAGAAGGCTGTCCATTCCCCGCCCCCGGCCCGCTTAGAACCACGCCTTCCCCACAGCCCTGCCTGACCCTCTAGTGGCTCTTTCTTTCTTGAGAGAATGATCTCTCCCCGCTCACCCCCCATTCTGCTGTGGGCCCTGCCCTGGTCCTTGTGCTCCCTCCTTGGCCTCTGACCCTGTTGGCCGGCTCCCCTCCCTTACCCCAGCCTCTTCATCTTTCAAAGTTCACCTGCTTTGTTTTACCAAAGTCAGTACGTGCTTATTGTGCTCATTTTGGAAGAAAGCAAGAGGAAAAAAACACTCATAATTTTGTCCATTGATATATAAATATATGTATATTAATGTTTTGGTATATATTTTTCTAGCAAAAACATGTATTAAAAACAAATAATGTTTAGAAAGTGTAGAATTTGAATTACGCAGTGCTTGTTGTCTTGTAGCATGCTCTTTGCTGATGAGTGTACAGTTACAGGCCCACCTGCCTTTTTTTTTTTTTTTTTCTGGCCCTACCAATTGCAGGATTCCAGCTCCTTGGCCAGGATTTGAACCTGTGCCTCCTACATTGGGAGTACGCAATGTTAATCACTGGACCGCCAGGCAAGAACCTACAGGACCCTTTTCTTAGTGGCTGCCTAGCAGTAGCATTTTCACTTTTGGTGTTTATATGGGAGCGAGTGTTTTGGGACCAAACACCTTGGGTGAGATGGCCGCCCTTTACTGTGGACAGGTGCCTCCTTCGCAGTGTGTGAGGGTCAGTGCAGGGATTTCACGTTGCTATGCTGTCACAGTGGTCTGTGACCTTAGACCTGCTGCTGTATTGAGCAGAGGGACTGCTGAGTGCTGGACAGGTGGAGGCTCGTTTATGCTTTGAGATGGCCTTGTGCGGCGGGCACTCTCCTCGGGTGTGTCTGGGAGCTGAGAGTGTTGCAGATTGAGAGGATGGGCAGTTAGTGCGGTCTCGACACCCAGACCTGTAAGCCAGCTCTCTTGTGCCCACTGCTGTTCCGAAATGGGGCCACAGGCTCACCAAGTGTCCATTAGGGTTTCATGGTTACACCCCACTCGGCCCTGGCATCCTGACCCAGCTGTGTGTCCCTGAGTACTTGGTAACTTGTCTCCCGAGCCAGCAGTCCTGAAAACATTGTGCTGTGTCAAGGGACTCATCCTATGAAAGTTCATTAGTCTGACTCTTGAGACCCATACAGTCCGTAGAATTCTCTAAGCAAGAATACTGGAGTGGGGGTAGCCTTTCCCTTCTCCAGGAGATCTTCCCAACCCAGGGATCGAACCCAGGTCTCCTGCATTGCAGGTGGATTCTTTATCAGCTGAGCCACAAGGGAAGCCTATTTTTAGTTTGAAACTTTTCAAATCTGTGGGCAGGTTGCAGTTTTGGTGCAGTGAAAACTGATATTTCCTTCACCTAGCTTCACCAGTTATTACCATTTCACCACATTTGCTTTATCTCTGTGTGTGTGTGTATTTGTGTACATGTGAGTGCATATACATACACACATTGCACATGTGTATACACATACATGTTATTTTTACTGACTCATTTTAGAGTGAGTTGCACACCTTCTGACCATCTACCCCTAATTACTCCAGCATTTATCTCCTAAGAAGAATATTTTCTTATAAACAGACAGTATAATTATCTAATGCAGAATATTTAATGTGGATAAAATGCTATCGAATCCACAGTCCACATTCTCAAGTCAAGAATTGTCAAGCTGATATCCTTTAGCTTTCTAGGGTCCGTTCTAGACATCAAGGCAGTTAAAGCCCCGGACACAGATGCCTTTAGGATTGTCCTGTTTCGGTGGCACATTGAGCCTTTTCCCACGGGAGGGCCCCACTCTCTTCTCTAGTGATGCTCTGATGCACTTGCCAGATACCAGCCAACAGAGCTCGACCAGTTTCTCTGATAGTGTGTGCATGATGGATATTTGCCCATCATTTTCTTTTTATCTTTCTGTATCCTTATACTTCAGGTGTTTCTCTCATCTTTTATATATAAAATATAGTTGGGTTTTGTCTTCTTGGCCCCTTTGATCTTTTTTTTTGTCTGTCATTAACTCTTGTAGTCTATTTGTTTACTGGAATTATTGATACATTGGGGCTAACATTCACGATCTTGTTTGCTTTATATTTTCCTTGCTTGTTCTGTTACTTTTTCTCTCTCTCCATGCTGTATTTTGGGTTGGTTTTTAAGAATTTTACCCTGCCTCGTTGGCTCTTTCCTATATTCTGTTTGCTGTTGTTTTATTCATTGTCCTGTAGATTGTGGTATGCATCCTTGACTTGTTGAAATCTAATATAAATTTATGTTTTTACTACTTCCAAGTAATAGGAGGACCTTAGGAGGAACCTTTAACTCTGTCCCTTCTTATTACTATTATCATCATCATATATATGTATTGTACTAGATAAAAATAATATATATTTTTTATTTTATACAATTAATACGGATTTGGAGCTACCCACGTATTTACCTGTACCAGTGCTCCTCGTTATTGTGTATCTTTAAACTTTCATCGGAGATCTTTTTTTCTTTCTAAAAACTACTATTCTTTCTTTTACTAGGGTTTATGCCACTGTCTGAAATTGTCCTTACTTGATTTCGTTCTTCAAGGATATTTTCAGTGAGCATAGGAGTCTAGTTCATAAATTGTTTTCTTGCACCAATTTGAAAATTTGAAAATAAATTTTCAATGTCTTTTTTGTGTGTCTGCTATCTAATTATAGCTTATAAAAGATTTGATTTTTAACCTTTGGATTTATCAATGCTGTGTTCATGTTTCCAGGTACCGTTTTCTTTTTATTTATACTGTTTTTATAAGGCTTCTTGGATCTGTGGGTTGATATTTTCGGCAGTTTTGAAAAAATATTGGCTATTTTCTCTTCATAAGTCATCTTTCCTCCCTTTTCTGTCATTTCTTATTTTGAGACTTGAATTATATGAGTATTAGACCTTTTCACTGTATCTTTTATGCCACCTGCCCTCTGCTCTCATCATTTTGTCTTGTGTTTTATTTTGAAATCTATCTGATTTGTCTCCTGACCTCTGTTTAGTGATTACCTTCCAGGTTAGGGAATCTCTCTTAACCCATGGAGAGTTATTTTTGGTTAAAATATTTTTCAGTCCTAGAATTTCACTGGGCTCCTTTTTCTCCTGTCCTGTTTTCCTGACAAAATCCTCAATCTTGTTTTTACCTCTTTGAACATGCTTATTTGAAGGTCTGTGTCTAATAACTCTGTTAAGACAGCTCTGTTGTTTTTCTGGGGTTTATTTTCTCTGTCTTGCTGGTGGTTTTTGGTTGAGCACTGAGCTTTGTATGTGAAGGCTTGGGGCCACAGTGTGAGTCCTAGGATAGTTCTTTCTTTTTTAAGAGATGATTTTTGAACATTTATGATGGACAGCTGGGGGCGCCAACATTCTGGACCTGGCTGTTCTTTCTCCCGGGACATGACCTTGTGTCAGCTCAGCGTTTTCTCAGCTGCTCAAACCCTTGGCTGCCTCAGTGTCAAGCCGCTCCATTCGTTGGGCTCACATCTCTGGGTTTCCTTCTCTTGAATCTTCTTCTTTTTCTGCTTTTGTAGGTGTATGATGCCTTTAAGCAGATTTTTAAAAAATGTTTTGTCCAACTCTTCTGATTGTTCTCAGCAGGAGAACTGATCGGAATGACCTAGTCCACTGGATAAGGACGTTTCCCATCTTTGCCTTCTTTTCTGTGTATTGAAATCCTGCCTTTATCAAGTATAACCTCGTGGCCTGCTTCTGTAGCTTGAAGGGCTAAGTACAGTAATGCCTCTTTTATTTCTCTAATTAATGCTTGAGCCCCTGTGTGCCTGTGTTGGCAGGAAGGTCCAGTGATTCTGTCCTGAATGACCCCCATCACAGGGGCTTTCTTTTCTAGAGAGGTGAGCCATGCTTTGGAATGCTTGCTCCCCCACTCTGTGTCCTGAGCAGGGCAGACCCTGCACAGACCCTCCTGCTCATGCACTCTTCCTCTTAGACACTCCTCGACTTTCCTTCCCCACATGCAGTGGTGGGGCCTCTGGGGTTGTTCCGCCAGTGCAGGAATCCACACTCCCACCTGGAGCCTGCTTTGATTAGGATAGCAAGAAAGAAAGCAAGCACATGGCAGGCTCCCCCCTCCCCACAAAAATATGGTTAAATTTCTGCTTGCCTTTTTCAGGTCTAGGTGTTAACAGTGGATTCAGGGCACTATTTCATCAACTGATTGGTATAAACCAGCTGTCCTCAAACTTAGCTGTGCACCAGCATCCCCTGGGGGCTTAAGTCACATTCCTGTGCCCATCCAGCGACGGTTCCTACTGGTAGGTCAGGGATGGGGCCCAGGAACTTGCATTTCTAATAAACACGCAACTGATACTGAAGCTGCTGGTCCAGGACTCACCCTCTGAGAACCACTGGTGTGATCAACAGTTTCTCTAAAGAAAAACCCAACAAACTTGAATATTTACCAAGAATCAGTTCAGTTCAGTTCAGTCGCTCAGTCATGTCTGACTCTTTGCGACCCCATGAATCACAGCATGCCAGGCCTCCCTGTCCATCACCAACTCCCGGAGTTCACTCAGACTCACGTCCATCGAGTCAGTGATGCCATCCAGCCATCTAATACTCTGTTGTCCCCTTCTCCTCCTGCCCCCAATCCCTCCCAGCATCAGAGTCTTTTCTAATGAGTCAACTCTTCGCATGAGGTGGCCAAAGTACTGGAGCTTCAGCTTCAGCATCATTCCTTCCAAAGAACACCCAGGACTGATCTCCTTCAGAATGGACTGGTTGGATCTCCTTGCAGTCCAAGGGACTCTCAAGAGCCTTCTCCAACACCACAGTTCAAAATCATCACTTCTTCAGCACTCAGCTTTCTTCACAGTCCAACTCTCACTCCATACGTGACCACTGGGAAAACCATAGCCTTGAATAGACAGACCTTCGTTGGCAAAGTAATGTCTCTGCTTTTGAATATGCTATCTAGGTTGGTCATAACTTTGCTTCCAAGGAGTAAGCCTCTTTTAATTTCATAGCTGCAATCACCATCTGCAGTGATTTTGGAGCCCCCAAAAATAAAGTCTGACACTTTTTCCACTGTTTCCCCATCTATTTGCCATGAAGTGATGGGACCAGATGCCATGATCTTTGTTTTCTGAATGTTGAGCTGTAAGCCAACTTTTTCACTCTCCTCTTTCACTTTCATCAAGAGGCTTTTTAGTTCCTCTTCACTTTCTATTGTTCCATTTACATTTGTTGGACGTTATTGATGTTGGATATTGTAACTTACATGTCTTTTTTATTTCTAATTTATAGAAATAAAGGAAGAGCTTGAAGATCTGAATAAAGAGATCAAGAAAACTGCTAATAAAATTCGGACTAAGTTAAAGTGTGAGTTAAAGCTTTAATTACATATAATCATTGATGGTGGGAATGTGGGTATTATTTTCTTCTTTATAACTTTTTATTCTTTTACATTTTCAAAAGTTAAGATTGTGACCACTGTAAAATAAATCGTTTGTATGTACTTGAAATAGTGACCCTTGCTTAAGTTTCTCATTATTCTAGAATTAGTAAGCTACCAGCTGTAAGGATCACACATGAGGAGCTAGAGTTAAGGGCTATTAATGCTTAAATTTTGGAGTGAGGCACTCATTCATGTTCCACAGCAGTGAGCATTTGCTTATAAACTGTTTATCTCTTATATTGTTAGGACATTTGGGGCTAAATTGTAGATACTTGAGAAGGTAAGTAGCCTTCAACATGAATTGCCAGGTTCTTCTTGAATGGTCTTGTATCTGGTGAGGTCCTGTGAGCCTTTCCTATAGTTTAGCTCAGCTGATGGTGCCCATGGCCTCCCTGTGGGACTTAAACAGAGGTGGTGGTTCTTGATGTGGTAGAAAGACACAGTGTCTTTAATTTTACAAAATGACATACAAATCAAGAACATATCTAAAGATCAAAGGGAACCTTTATTATGGAAAATTTCAAACATACATGGGGAGAAGGGGTTACCACTACAAGCCTAGGGTCCACACTCATCAGCTCTGCGAGTCTCAGTGGCCCCCACCCCACCCAGCTGATTTCACAATCAGTGGCAGATATCTAGGACTTCATCAGCATATAGTTTTCAGTGTGTATTTCTAAAACAAGGATCCCCTCCCCCAAACACAACTGCAGTGCTCTTATGTATATCTAAGTCACCTTAGTTGTTATTATTTATTATAAACTATCTAGTCAGAATTCACACTTCCCCAGTGATCTTTTAATTTTTCTTCAACAGTTTATTTAAATTGGCTTTCTTGTTTGGACCAGACTTGGTTTGACTTCCCTGGTGGCTCAGACAGTAAAGCGTCTGTCTACGATGCGGGAGACCTGGGTTCGATCCCTGGGTTGGGAGGATCCCCTGGAGAAGGAAATGGCTGTCTACTCCAGTACTATTGCCTGGAAGATCCCATGGATGGAGGAGCCTGGTAGGCTACAGTCCATGGGGTCACGAAGAGTCGGACACGACTGAGCGACTCCACTTTCTTGTTTGGACCATACACTATGATTGGTTGTTATGTCACTTAAGACTTTTTTTTCAGGTCTTTTTCTTCCATCTTTCCCCACCACCAGTGCGTTTCCCTCTTGGTTGGAGAAACCAGGACATTAGTTCATCAGAAGTTGCCCTGTTGCAGAGTTTCACTGATTTCACCCCTTTAATGTCACTCAGCAGGTTCCACTGTGCTCTGTATTTCCTGTGGATGGACAGTTAAGTTCTCCAAAGTGAATCAAATTCAGGTTATCCACTTTGAAATGTGAAGCTGTAACATCTGGTTTTATTTTGTGACATTACGAAAAACTGATGCTTACCAAAACTCACACATTTATTAGGAGTTGAAAAGATAAAATACATTTGAGTTTAGGCTTGAAAACCTTACATTTTTTTAAAGATGAAATGCAACTTCTTCCTCTTTGCTTCTAGCTATTGAACAGAGTTTTGATCAGGATGAGGGTGGAAATCGAACTTCTGTGGAGCTTCGGATACGAAGAACCCAGGTTTGATGATCAGCCTTTTCCTAGTGTGAAGCAGTGTTGAAGACTAAGAAGTCTTTTTACTTCCTTCTTTAAAATTCAGAATAATTACATCCTTACTGTCACATTAATGCTCACAGCATTTCTGCATAAAGACAGTATTTATAGATTCCCTTTCTAGATGATGAAGAAAAAAAAATCTCTTTAGCCCATCAGCAGAAATCTCTTCTGAAGAGCAGAGAATTATCTAAGTCATTTTAGTGTTCATGATGAACTCCTCATCTTTTAGAGGCTGATGGTACAGCAAAGTGAAATTTAGTCCACTTAACTCTACTTGACAGATGAAGATTATGGATTCAGACTCTGGGGACACCTTGCTTGAGTGCCAGCCTGACCCCAGTCAGCCTGACACCACTTGCTAATTGACTTCTCGTAATGATGATTTTTATCCCTTCTGTAGAATGGGGGACAGTAATAGTACAGGAGGGTTACTGTGAAAATCAAATAAGACAACGGATGTAAAGTTCTTAGCATAGATTCTGTTATACAGTATACAGTAAGCTGCTATTATTCTTATTTCCCATTTGAAGGAGTAAGCACGTTAGTTTGAATTTATAGAATGTAATGTTTTTATATGTAAGTGAAAATCCTTCTCTTTTAGTAGAAGAAATGACCATTATATATTGGTTTTTTTTTTTTTTTTTTCTATGTTAACAGCATTCAGTGCTATCTCGAAAGTTCGTGGAAGTCATGACAGAATATAACGAAGCACAGACTCTATTTCGGGAGCGAAGCAAAGGCCGTATACAGCGTCAGCTAGAAATAAGTGAGTCAGTGAGCATGCTGTTTTTGTTAAAAATGTGTTTTTTCCTTAAGGTCTGACGTGAAAGTATGTACCATCAAAAAAGTAATTTCATCCCTGTTTTTATCAGTATTGTAAAGCATAAGCCCTTTCATAGCTTCCCATTCATTGAATCAACCAACCTATTACTTACTTACATTCTTCAGCAGATTCTGAGTGAGTGGGCTTTAAATTACTCTCTGATGACCGTTACCTGTAAAGTGTTGATCGAATCTGGAAAGCTTCCAGCTGTCACTTCCTCATGTAATTTTTGTGTCCGCACCCTGTCCTGCCCCATCTCAGGGGACAGTCTCCATGGTTCTCATGATTCTGCGTGTCTGGTGAGCAGACACTTCTGCCCTTGTGCTCCAGACTTTCTTCCTAGAATGTTTGTCTATGCAGCCTTGGAGGATGGAACTCAGGTTTTCCCTGGGCAGAAGGCTGTTTGCTTGCTGAGCAAAGGTCAGGCAGGCTTGCTCACTCCCCACTGTGAAGGATCAGGGCCCCACAGCTGCGACACAGGCCGTGGGTGGGTGCACTGTCCACCAGGACTGCTCTGCGTCCCCCGTGGGCTTGGAGAGCAGCGAGCAGCTGTGAACTGAACCTCATTCAGTGACATTTTGACTTTGTTGACATGTAATTGACATACCATGTGAACAGGTACTCAAAGTGTACAGTCCAGTGGTCTTTAGTATGTAAATTAGCACAATAAATCTTAGACCATTTTAATCCCTCCAAAAGGAAACTTGGCACCCATTGTCAGGCAGTTCCTGTTTCTCTCCCCAGAGCCCTGGGCACCCACTAGTTTACTGTTCTGTCTATGAATTTGCACATTTGGGCTTCCGAATGAATGGAGTCATACAATATATGGTCTCTTGTGAGTGACCCTTTCACTTGGCACAGGGTTTTCAAGGTTCAGCCATACGGCAGCAAACGTTTCATCTCTTTTTATGGTTGGATCACGTTCCATTGTGTGGATGGACCATGTTAGCATTATGTTTATACATCCATCAGGCGAAGAACATTTGGGTGGTTTCTTCAGTTCAGTTCAGTTCAGTTCAGTCGCTCAATTGTGTCCGACTCTTTGCGACCCCATGAATCGCAGCACACCAGGCCTCCCTGTCCATCACCAACTCCCGGAGTTCACTCAGACTCACGTCCATTGAGTCCGTGATGCCATCCTGCCATCTCATCCTCTGTCGTCCCCTTCTCCTCCTGCCCCCAATCCTTCCCAGCATCAGAGTCTTTTCCAATGAGTCAATTCTTCACATGAGGTGGCCAAAGTACTGGAGTTTCAGCTTTAGCATCATTCCTTCCAAAGAAATCCCAGGGTTGATCTCCTTCAGAATGGACTGGTTAGATCTCCTTGCAGTCCAAGGGACTCTGAAGAGTCTTCTCCAACACCACGGTTCAAAAGCATCAATTCTTTGGTGCTCAGCCTTCTTCACAGTCCAACTCTCACATCCATACATGACTCCTGGAAAAACCATAGCCTTGACTAAACGGACCTTAGTCGGCAAAGTAATGTCTCTGCTTTTGAATATGCTATCTAGGTTGGTCATAACTTTGCTTCCGAGGAGTAAGCGTCTTTTAATTTCATGTCTGGAATCACCATCTGCAGTGATTTTGGAGCCCCCCAAAAATAAAGTCTGACACTGTTTCCCCATCTATTTGCCATGAAGTGATGGGAGCGGATGCCATGATCTTCGTTTTCTGAATGTTGAGCTTTAAGCCAACTTTTTCGCTTTCCTCTTTCACTTTCATCAGGAGGCTTTTTAGTTCCTCTTCACTTTCTGTCATAAGGGTGGTGTCATCTGCATATCTGAGGTTATTGATATTTCTCCCAGCAATCTTGATTCCAGCTTATGTTTCTTCCAGTCCAGTGTCTCTCATGATGTACTCTGCATATAAGTTAAATAAGCAGGGTGACAATATACAGCCTCGACGTACTCCTTTTCCTATTTGGAACCAGTCTGTTGTTCCATGTCCAGTTCTAACTGTTGCTTCCTGACCTGCATACAGATTTCTCAAGAGGCAGGTTAGGTGGTCTGGTATTCCTATCTCTTTCAGAATTTTCCACAGTTTATTGTGATCCACACAGTCAGTTTCTACTTTTTGATAATTATGAATAATACTGCTGTGAATGTTCACATTAAATTATATTTTCATTATTATGATGTTTATTCATTTAATTTTGTTTTTTGTGGCACAGAGTGTGAAAATAGGAATTATCAATTGGGTTTTTCCAAAATCCTGTGAACTTGTTCATAGGAAACATTAATACATTTAACTCAAGAAAAATTATTAATAACCAAAATACAAAAAGTATTAGAGCCTCTGACTCTAGTTATACAATCTTTATTATTTCCAGTTAACATATGCTAAGTCTAGCTTACCCTCCTTTCCTATAAGCCAGTTAAACTTATAGGAAAATTGATATGCCAGAAATTTGTATCTATCAATTTCCTTTTTATAGTTGTTTGTCATCCATACCAAACTTGGATTTTTATTAGTCATTCCAGTTACAAGGTTTTTCATGAGTGTTTTCCATTTCTTCCTACTTCTTAAGGGCTTATGTTCATTTCTGTCATCATTAACACTTGCCCAAAAAATATACTGGAAAAGTTAGAAAAACATTGGTTAAAATGTTAGCAACTCAGATTTTACCTGCTAACTTATGGATGCAAAGGTAATTTTAAAATAGTGCTGCACACTGAGTGCAGTTTCCCCTTGTTGATATTTCAGCTGGAAAAACTACCACCGACGATGAGCTGGAAGAGATGCTGGAAAGCGGGAACCCCTCCATCTTCACGTCAGATGTGAGTGCTGGCGGCCGTGTGGCCCGTGTGTGTGTGTTTATGCAGGTTTTTTCTTTCTTTAACCTCTAGAAAGATCTTAAGTTCATCAGTATTTCTCCTGTTTTTGTTTTTCAAAGATTATATCAGATTCACAACTTACTAGACAGGCTCTGAATGAAATTGAGTCCCGTCATAAAGACATCATGAAGCGGAGACGAGCATCCGCGAGCTACACGAGATGTTCATGGACATGGCCATGTTCGTCGAGACTCAGGTAATCACATGCATCTTTGCTTCTCTGAAACAGAGCGCTATGGTTTGTAAAATCTGATATTTGACTCCAATCTATTGGGAAAGCCATTGTTCTGGATCCAGTCTTGTAATTCAAAAAACTGATTATACCGTTACTGCCATGTAAGGCTCAAATGCTCGAAGCACCTTAAATCTTCAACAGTAGGGGACTGATTTAAGATATGATGTGTCCATAGGATAAGCAGCCATAAGTAGACAACCATAGGTAGACAACATAAACTTTGTTCATGGAAGCTTTTGAATGAAATATGCAAATGGATGTGTTGGAATTTAAGTTGACATAGAGGATGATATTAAACCTTATATGTATGTGAGTATGTATGTGTATTTATATGGGGCTTCCCTGTTGGCTCAGACAGTAAACAGTCTGCCTGCAAGGCAGGAGACTCAGATTTGCTCCGTGAGTCAGGAAGATCTCCTGGAGAAGGGAATGGCTACCCACTCCAATATTCTTGCCTGGAGAGGGGATTGCAAAGAGTCAGACACGACTGAGCAACTTAACACTTCACGTCACTTCATATGTATATATACCTTTATGTATAAATGTAAATATGTATGCAGCACACACCCTTACACTCCTGTATGTAGTGTGTCTGGCATAAAGTCAGCTATGTGAAACAGCATCACAGAAGGAAAGAAATATGCCAAGCAGTATAGCAACAGTGAGACCATGGGAATTTTAGTTTTCTTCTCTAAAATACATTTTCAAGTTTTCTACAAGGAGCAGATATTAGAGTAATAATTTGGAGAAATATATAAAAGAATAAGCACCGGAGGGGATAGACTGTGACATAAATAGAAGCTTATACTTACTACAATGTTCAGTACCACAAGCAGAAGGGGGCAGGTATGAGGAGACCCTTTGAGGGACTGCGGAAGTTAATGCAGTTTTTTAAGAAGATAAAATTTACTCAAGAGGAAAATTTTAGACACATACACACACACACACACACACACACACACAAAATTATGACTGATTATCGCATCGTACGGCAGAAACCAAAGCAACATTGTTAAGCAGTTTTCCTCCAGTTAAAAACAGAAAAAAAGGACACACACACACAAAAAGAATATGAAGTTCAGTGTAAAATAAAGCTGGTGGTTCCAGTTAGGTGTGTGGGGGTGCTTGCCCCTCCTCTTGTGATGGTGAATAATGTCCTCTGAGACTTTTCAAGTGTGTGAGGCTCACACTTGGACACTCTTGGGTCGATGGGCCACTGAGTCCAGCTGACTGCCCTGTGAAGGCAAAGCCTTTGTACCAGAGCATCTTGGGATCCACATCACAGTCATGTCCTCCCTCCCACGGAGGCTGGATCAGGATCTGTTGTGGCAGGAATGGTCCTCTGATGGACCTGTTTGCTGGTTTCCTGGGTTATGTAAGGAGCACTGGGAAGTCCGTCTAGGTACCAGATTCATCCTCCATATCGCCAGCAACCTTTTGAAGGTTTAGCTTGAGGAACTTTGCCATAAAAATGTGTGCAGAGCTGAGGTGCTATGAATTTGCAGATGGGGTGGGGATGGGGCAGGTTCACTCCTTTCTGATTTGGGGGTGCCCGTTGCCACTCATGGTGCTGAAAGGGAGAACTGGGAGTCTGGCTGCTGCCAGCTTTTGTTTTCAGGAAGGAAACCAGTGAGACAGTTAGACCAATCTGAGTACTTTTGTCATTACTAAAGATTTTAGAGTACCTTGAACTTTTAGTTAGGATTGTTCTGTGACAGATGTGTTAATCTCTACTAGAAAAATCGATATATCAGTGTATTCTTAGCTCCGTTGCATTGTTTCCTTTCAGAAGTCTGTTAGTGTTGCGTACTGTCGACTAATCTAATTCAGACTATGTATAGTCAAAACTGACTAGTATGTTGAAATGTGTGAATGAGTAAGTCAACTCTGCGTCACTTTCCAATGCTTTACTATTCACTGCTGCAGATTATGTCTGCTGGTGACAGAAAACCAGGTAATATGCTTTTCTCCCCTGACGCTTTACTGGGTTCACCTCACTTTACATTTTTTTGCTCATTAATCTAGTCAATTTAATGGGAGACATAAACTATTCCTAGTTTACTGGTATTTTAAAGAAATGACAAATATTGTCTACCCATTAGAAAAGAGGTCATTCTTCAGACGTCGTATGTTTGTGCATAATAGTAAATGTTAGCTTAGCCTAAAGCCAGCTGCTTCTCATTCACTGTGCCCATTTTAAAAGAGTGTTCCTATATTAAAGCATATCTCAAAGCCTACTTGATATGCCTTTAATTGTCAGCATTGTTGCCCATCCCTTTTAGTTCTTTTTATAATGTAAATTGGATTTTGATTACTTTTCATATTGGCACATGTATAATGGTCTCATCTTTTTGTAAATGTGAAAAATATTTCAGTGTCCATTCCATGCACATTGCATTCCTGTGGAAACTTTACTGCTGCTCTGTGACTGTCTTAAGAGGCACAATTCAGTCATTTGAAAGTATCCTCTAAGTTTGAAACTTTTCATTTTAAGGGTGAAATGATCAACAACATAGAAAAAAATGTTATGAATGCCGCAGACTATGTAGAACATGCTAAGGAAGAAACGAAGAAAGCTATTAAATATCAAAGCAAAGCAAGAAGGGTGAGTGTGGTCTTTCAGAGTTAAAGTACGTTTTCCTCTGTATTTGGTCTCACGTGGTCATACACTGATGCAAGCCTACTTTAAATGTATTCCAGGAAATAAAAACTTCTTACATTAATCTTGCATTTGAAAACTGAAGTAATTCTTTTTGTTGAAACGTTTGAAGTGTATCAGATAAGTTATGTTGACAGTGAACCCTGTCAGTTCTAAGTAATGATAGCCCTTTACTTACGGTTGCCAAAGTTGGCCCCACCTCCCTTTCCTCGGTTGAATGGGTTTCAATTCCAGAGTTCTCTGTTTCTTGGGTCATTATTTGGAGGGACATATAAAACTCATGGGACTGGAAATTCTCCTAAAACATTGGTGACACAGTTTATGCAGTGAACACTTTATTCGTTAGGTTATTTGCTAATCCTTTGGATTGGAGGAAAGAGAATTGCTTGAGACCATGGACCTCAGATGTTATGTAGCACTCACTAATGAAGCTTTGTAAAGGAGTTTTGATATCTTCATAGTGAAAGCTTTCGAAGGAAACAGCAAAACAACAGAATTCAGTTCTGATTCAGGGACTGGAAAACTGTATCTCCTTGTGTGACCTGGCCCACCACTTCGTGGTTTCTTTCTCCCCAGTGTAGACGAGAGCGACACAAGGTGCCAAACCCCTGCCTTCAGTGCCTGTCACCCTCCCTCCTGCTGTCAGAGGCCTTTCTTGGTGCCTGTCAGGGGAGATTTCTATGCGATGTCATAAAGGCCTGGTAAAGAGGGAGTTTCAGAATGTTCAGGAAAAATGAAAAGTCACATTCACCTGTGACAATGGTCCACAGATGTCCTCAAATATGAGGCACATCTGGGCTTTCATGTCAGCCTGCAAAGCATCTCACCCTGCTTTCTCTTGGGAATATCTGTGTATTAATTATCTTTGAGATGTAAGACATGGTTTCTTACATTATTCTGTGTTACCAGATTTTGAAATATTGAGCCTTAAACTAAAGTGAGGTGGTGAGGGCCAGGTGTGAAGTGCTCTGGTTCAGGCACAAAATGGACTCACACTTTAAAGCAGTCACTAAAAAAGGACAGGTCCCATCCTTTCTCCATGACCTGAACAGCAGGTCAGACCAGTGAACGTTTCCATGAGACATTCCCATCTCATCCTCATCTGGCAGAGAAGGCCTCGCTCTAGCAGGTGGCTGGGTCAGTACATTACCTGGAGTGGCCACTGGTCAGAACCTGAGGCTCATTTCAAAATTCATCACAACTTCTCCAACTGAAGGCCTGACATCTGAAACCACCCACAGCTTGTTCATCTCTCTGTCTGTCACTCTGCTGTGGGGTGTGTGGTCCTTGAGATGTTGGCCGTCCCCTCTCATGGTGTCCTGGATCATTCCCAGGGCAGCCAGGTTAGCTCCTGAGAGACTGGATGACGCTAGTGGAATGATCTGTTTTATTCAGTGTGGCAGTTAAGTGAAGGACTTACCTGCCAGTAGCAAACAAGAAGACAAATGTAGGGGCTTAGGTCACTGATTTCCTCATTCACTGACCTGGCCACACAGCTCTCTATACATGAAAATAAAATCAGCTGTATGTCTCAGTTCATCAGAAATTTATCAAAAGAATGTAGTCATGTGCTTTCTCATTGATAAAACCTAATATTTCAAGTTCTATAATAGTATATCTCCAAATAGTCTGACCTCATTATATTAAAAATCTCTCTTTTAGACAACTTTGAAAATTGTCAAACAGTTAATCGATGGCCGATAATTTAGATTTTAAAACACATTCTGATGGATTATTTGATTTTTAAATGAACGATATCTTCTAATACGGCAATGTGGAATTAACCATGATATAATCAGCTTGCTTTTCTTTGACAGAAAAAGTGGATAATTGTGGCTGTGTCACTGGTTCTGTTGGCTGTGATTGCTCTAATTATTGGTTTATCAGTTGGCAAGTGATGATGTGGATAACGGCAGCGTGCATGTCTCTGCCAGCACGGCAGTAAGTAACTAATCAACTAATCTGCTTACTCACTCGCCCAATTAGCTAATAGTGGTGCTTGCCCAATTCAGAAATACTGGAAAGTAACAAAAGCCTGCCAGCGGAGTGTCTGCCTGACTTCTACATTCAGGCCTCTAGTCATGGTGTGCTGAGAATAAGCACTGGCTGGGTTGCCGTCCATTTCTACACCAGGGTTGTCTTCCTGCTGTTTTCCGAAACCTCTGGATTTGTTTAGATGTGATAGTAGGGGTGGCAGCAGCTCCTGACTCTTCAGGCTTTTGTTTTTGATCAAGGAAGACACTTCCTCCTTATTGAAGCCCTTCATTAGTGGGATAACTTTAGTAATGAGGATTAATTCTCAATGAAAAAACTAACATTGAATAATTCGTCTCATAAGTTTTAATTCTAGAATAGGTTCAACAACCGAATGTGCTTTATGAGCTGTATTTATTTGCTCACCATTTTACTATGCAATTAGAGGGAATGGGACGAAAGCTGTGAAGAACACCCAGTGGAACCAAGAGACTTCGTCTCACTTGTTTCCACTGGCATCACTGAGTTTGTTTTAAATGTGTCCACATTGAAATGAAAACTTACACTGAGTAGCATGCCTGTTAATTCTCAATTTATAAGTGTTTGGAATACAAAAGGTACTCAAAAGATATTCTCAATTTAAAGGGTTTGGAATACAAAAGGTACTCAAAAGATATTATTTATTTATAGCACCTTTATTTTTATTCACTGTATGAGTGTCACCTTTCACCAAACTTTGTAGATTTTGTGCTTTTCGTCTGTTTTTATGCATTTGGAATCATCCTTCTTTTCAGCTCTTAAGCTAGCATGCTGTCTGGTGTCTCAAAGTTGGGCATACTAGTTGTTTATTTTAAAATGTTTGTTTGGCATAATCATTGGAATTAAAATTGTATCTAGATTGTGACAAGTAGCCCTTGATGAATTAATTATTTTATTGTGAAAGCAACTGCTGGCTTGATAAACACTTAGCGCTTTATTAAAGAAGAGGTGTTTCTTAGTTGTAAGCATCTGTGCTCTGCGCACACAGTTAGCAGGTAACGATCCTGACATTCACGGAAGCATGGGCTTGCACTCAGAAGCTCCAGGAGGTTGAGTTTGTTAGGAAGCCATTTTTTTCAGGAGGTGGAAGGAGCTCTGAGCACTCTCTTCATCAGGCAGGATGTCTATGTATCTCTCCATGCTTTCCTGTTACCTCTGCTGAACTAAAGATATATGTGATTTTCCTTCACTAATAATAATGTATTTAAAAACTATTTTTAGAATTCTTTATGAACTTTATACTTTATGCAGGGTATAAACTCTTCATTTTCTTAGCTTTTCCTAGTGGCCGTAAAGTGGTTAGTAGGATGTGTTTCCACTAAAGATAAACATAATTTAAGATCAAATGCTGTGACGAGCCATTGAACGAGGGCAGGCTCCTCCCAGTGTGGTTCTAGGGGAGCCCCAGGCTTGCTTTGTGCCCTGGGCCTGGGGGGCTGCTGTACCTTCATGCCTTTAAGCACGTGTGAACTCAAAACACATCAGAGTGCATACCAACAATTTTTTTTAATAGAAATGCAGTGGTTGGTGTCTTTAATTATATTTTTGAAAAACTAATTTATTTTTTCAGCAGGTAGTTCAGCACAGCCTTCTCTGGGCCTGTAGGCACCATATGGAGGGAATCTTGGTCCCTGTAACCTTGCAGCAAGGGCCAGATGCCTGGCTTTCTATCCGAGGACATGGCTTTGAGAGCACGTGGCCGTGATTTAGGTGTAGTAGGTGGCAGCTTGACTCGAGGTGTGCATGGGCCACCAAGGAGAAGTCCAGGCATTTGACTGGAGCTGTGAGCAGGATGTTGGATGAGAATGGCTGTTCCATCTGTAGTATTGAGGGTGCAGGAACCCAGTCATGGTGAGATTCAGGAGGCATTTCCAAAAGCCAGATGTGCAAGCACACGCCCATGCATGGTACCCAGAGACCTGGCAGATGCCTGGATGGCAGCGAGATGCAGAGCCGTCTGGTGGCTGAGGTTAACGGGCATATGGAGCAGGTTCCGGAACTGAAGGGTGGTGCCGATGGGAAGGAAGGTGTGATAGACCAGAGGGAAAAGGTGTGTCTAGAAAGATGTTGAGAGAGGCTCGCAAGGAGACATACGAGGAGATGCCAGGATGGTTGGAACCAAGACCTTGTTGTTCAGGAAATGTGCATAATATTAATAAGTGACATGAAATTTGAGGGTGTGACGTCCTGCAGGCAGTGGTCCCTAGGTTCTGAGTAATTGACAGGAAAGTTTGCTGAGGGGCCTGGCCATGCTTGTATTCATAAATCATGCAGTAATTGATGGCGTTCTCGGCAGCTGATACTGAAGTAGCACTGACCAGTTTCAGCAGGTGTGATTTCTCAGGTGAAAGTGTGCCATGTGTTTGGTAACCGTAATTTAAATGATGCATCTCTGCTGTTTACCAAGAGAACTTGAAGTCAGACAGTATGATATGCCTCTCATCTTTGTGAATTCCTCACCCTCTCCCAAAGATGGTATTCTTAGAGAGACTAGATTTCTAAAGCCAGAGGTTGTTTAGCTTTTCAAGCATCCTGTGGAAGGATGCTTGTTAACTGGAAGCAAAAAGTTAAATGTTGTATTGCCTTCCTCTAAGCCAAGGATGCAATAGAAGACTGAGTTAATGGTGTGTTGATTTTTTTATATGCGTCTTACCTCAATGTAAAAAAAAAAAGCATAAATAAGATTTTTTTCAGCAAATGAGAAATAAATCCATTTAAAATTATAAGATGTACAATGCATCCAAGAAACAATAGTTGGGATTTTACTGTGATCAATAATAGAAAGTGTTCGTTAAGAACCCACATAGTGCCAAGTAGACATAGTGTTTTACCTCCAGGAGTCAATGGTTATTGTTTTAATAATATGTATTTTAAATTACTAAATTCATTTAACTTAATGTATATGTGTCTGTAACTTTGTGCTATGCCTCTGGAACTTCCCTTCCCCACTTCTCCCTTTTCTATGACCTGTAGGGGTTCTTTCTTGATGATGGATTTTAAACCATCTCAAATTCCAAGAGAATTTTGTTAGGAAATGACATCAGTGATTTCTTTCCTTTGCTATCTTGCAAATTAATAAATGTTTTTCTTTATCTTGCAGAAAATGATGTTCATTATTATCTGTGTAGTTATTTTGCTTGTGATCCTTGGAATTATCCTAGCAACAACATTGTCATAGCAACTGTATCCCAAGAGCCATTTGTCCTTGGAGTCAGACCACATCTGCAGCAAATCAGCATCCTCCCATTTCATGAATGAATCCTAGACATTGTGACATGTGGCATTGAGTGCTGATATTTTATTAGTGAATTCAAGGAGAGAATCTTCCCTTCCCCACTTCTCCCTTTTCTATGACCTGTAGGGGTTCTTTCTTGATGATGGATTTTAAACCATCTCAAATTCCAAGAGAATTTTGTTAGGAAATGACATCAGTGATTTCTTTCCTTTGCTATCTTGCAAATTAATAAATGTTTTTCTTTATCTTGCAGAAAATGATGTTCATTATTATCTGTGTAGTTATTTTGCTTGTGATCCTTGGAATTATCCTAGCAACAACATTGTCATAGCAACTGTATCCCAAGAGCCATTTGTCCTTGGAGTCAGACCACATCTGCAGCAAATCAGCATCCTCCCATTTCATGAATGAATCCTAGACATTGTGACATGTGGCATTGAGTGCTGATATTTTATTAGTGAATTCAAAGGGAGAACACAACAGAATGTATTGTTCAGTGGAAAAAACAGAATGGATGTGATGTGTTAACCCAGACATCCTTGGACTCTAAATAACATAGCACAAACATTTAACAATGTGAGACTTGTTTCAATGGCCTTAAAATAAGGAATTATTGAAATTTTCATTTTTTTTTATATTTCAGTGTTAAAAATATGTATGTGAAGTATAATTAGAAATATCTTGTTATGAAGCTATTAGATTTCAGGTCTGAGACTTTCTTCCCTTTCCCAGCTAACATGCTCATTAAGAGACGTTTTTGTACTATGTTTCACTCATGTCTGTTTATGTTTGCGAAAATTATTTTTATTATCACAGAGCTGTTTTGTAAGATATCTATAAGTTTAAATGTTTATAAATTAATTGTTTAATATATTAACATCTTAATTTACTCCAATTTTATATATTAACTATTGCCTTTTGAAAGAAATAGGAAAGAAACTTCATGATATCAGAGCCATCTTTGCACAGTTGTTTACACAGTTTGCCATCGGCATAGAAAACATTGGTTGCAAAGTACCCCAAAAAGCGTTTCTAGTTCCTTCTGTTGAAATTGATTTATAAGGTTCAAATCTGCCCAGTACCCTCCAGGAAAAACTCGATTATTGTACTCAGCTTCCTTTCTACCTGTTCGATTACCCAAGATAATAAATTAGTGACTGCACTGTAAAGACAATGGTCTCTGCTTTCATTCTTTACAAAATAAGGTTTGTGTTTCCCTGTTCAAAGTAATAATGTCTGAATTTAAGGTGGTGATAAAATCAGATTTTAAACTCAAAGGGATTATTCCCAGACATTGAGTCATTCTTTTAAACTGTTGTACAGATCACCTGAATGTTCTTGTTACATACCTACTATTCTGCTGAACTTTAAAAGTTAATTCTCAAAGTTTACAGGAATCTGTAGTTAACACTTGTATTACTTCTTAATTTTTTTGAATTATAATATGCTTTATATTTAGACTGTAAAATGTATGAAATCTTATTAGCAAATGGCATCTATATGATAGCAAGTAGTCAAAACTTAAAATGAATATGTGAAGGATATTAAAAGTATAGTTATCTCTTGTTACTTCTGTATGTGATTGTGTAAGTTCGTGACTATAATTTAACATTGTCTGGCTTGAAAACTAATATATAGACATGCCTGGTTGCAAGCTGTAAGTGTGAACTACAGAATCGTTTAGAAGCTGTGCTCCCTCTTGAATGCAGTTATGAATTGCACACGTTGATACTTTATACATCTGACTGCTAAGCTCAGAGTCAGGTCTGTATGTATGCTTTTATTTTCTTGCTGGTCATCACTGTGTAGTCAGGATTCCTTCAGGAGTCTTCTGGCTCCAACATATATGTTTGTTAAGTCTTTAGCCCGTCAGTGGGACAGGCTCCCTGGTTGGTGCTTATGTTGATGGTCTGACTTGTCCTGAGGGGATTTAATTATCCAGAGATCATGTTTGTGTCAGTGTGACTTTTGTACATCCGTTGTCCACATGATTGTGTGCACGTGTGGAGACACTTCATGCTCCCCATGTGTCCCACTGTGGCTTCAGGTGACTTCCTTTTAGCCCCCACTCCTCATAGCAATTCTTACTGTATCTTTTTAAGACATTCTTCCTGGATTTGAAACACTTACTGAATCTGTGTTTTATAGTTGAAGTTATGAAACTGCTTTTTGATTTCTACTTAAGATGTTTAAGTCATTCACCAGGTAACCCATTTTGTATGTCTAAGCCTCATGTACCTATTTGACATTGGATTTTTTAAAAATACATATACAGGTTCACTTGTTACTTTTTAAATCATTTCTTGAAATTTCATGTTTACATTTAAAAAAAAAAACTCAAGAGAACCCCAAAAAGAAATATTTTACTTTCTGCCCTGTTCATTTCTGGAAAGATTTGGGGGGAGATATTTTATTGCATATCCATAAATAAATTGTTAAAAGAATATTACCTGTGGCTGTTGTTATGTGTAATGATACAATGTAAGTTAATAATTTTAGATGTTTTTGGTAAGTTTTGATTATTTGTTGTTACCAACTTCTGTGGTTTGGCTGTCACATATTAAGAAACCCACCTGGGTTCTTGCTGTTGACAACAAATGCTAATTTAGGGAATTTGGCTTTGCATGCTTCTGCCAATTTAATGTGTTCACATTGACAGTTATTAACAGGGCACCCCCCTCCACTTTCTTATTAACTGGAATTTCCATAATCCATAATCCTTACTGAATGCTAATCATGTTGAAAAGTGGTGTTCAAAATCCTGCGTGTAAGAGAAAGAAAAATAAGCTAGTCCTGGAGAACATCCGTCCATGAAGGTCGGACATCTCTTCACCCCACTTATGTAACCTCCTTTTCCTCTCTTTCTTCCCCAGTGACTTTCCTTTCAAGCTGCAGTCTTGACATGCACACTCAGTAATTTAGTGCCTTGGTTTATATTTTTTAAAGACTATGAAGTTTATCACCTGAGTTCTTTAGGTTCACACCCTGGGGAGTTTCCCAGGGAGGCTGAGAAGGAGGCAGCCCCCCAACTTCCCTCGGAGGTTTGTCTGGGGTTCTGCAGGGTACGATCACCACCCACCCGCCCACTGCACCTTCGGGTTGAGAGAGAGGTCTTCCTGAGGTTCAGACACCCACACCGCTCCAAGGTCTCCACACCTGCTCTGTCAAGGGGTGTCCTTGAAATGGCTCCCACAGTGGACATGGGGGTGCTGGGGGGTGGGCAGAGCAGACATCCAAGGACAGGGTTGGGTTGCTGGGCCTCCAGTATCCGGGGGCCACCTTGTGGGTCAATCAGCAGTCGCGTCCTTTCTAGGACCTCTTCCAACAGTTTTTGTTAATTTCTTCAATAAATCTAAGCTTACATCCTTTCACGAGTTTAAATGGTGGGGCCCCCAGGTCAGGGGGCTTGGGTTGGAAGAGCCTGGGTCACAGGAGGGACCCTGGGGGGCTCAGAGGTCAGGGTTGCCCAGGGATTTTGTCCCAGTTGTGGATTGGGGCCTGGTTCAGGGGCTCCAAGGAGGTCAGGGGGCCCTGGG
>SJXQ01002457.1:552751-578657 GCA_006408695.1 Aepyceros melampus | reverse complement strand
GGAGAGCATCAGTGAGAAGAATCGACTCCAGAGGGAAACAAGTCCAGAACCAGCCTCTGGAGGGCAGCTGAGCAAAGCCTGGGGCTTGGCTTGGTTTTAACGTGTGAAACCGACACGGTATGCACAGGACGCGGGACGCAGTCTTGGCCGCATCCAACCCTGGTTCCTGCCTTTGTTAAGACAAGACCCAGTGTTCAGCGTGGATGAGACAGCACATTTTGGGGTTTCGGCGCAGCAGGAGCTCTGTAGAGGCGTCCCATGTCCCAGCCGCAGTCAGGGTGAAGAAGTGCCTGTTCCCAGAGGGAGTGCCCTGTGGACAGTGAGCCATTTTGTTTTCCTTTGAGGCAACATCCAGTTGTCATCTTGTGACTCGCATCCCCTGAACGAGCAGATCCCCAGGTCTGATTATGAGAAAAGGGTGAGTTCCAGAAAAGGTGGCATGATCGAGGGCAGGGCCACGCGTTAGTAGGTTCAGGCTACAAGCCTGGGACTTATGTCAACTGCAAAAAAAAAAAAAAGGCACACAACCTGAAAGTTGAGAATGATGTTTCATTTGGTAGCTTTACCGAGGATGTAAGCTGGGTACAGCGTCTTAGAAGCTCTGAGGGACTGCTCCAAAGAGGTCGGGGAGCAGCCAGGATGTATATGAGTTTTCACTAAAAAACAAACATGTAGTCCAACACTGAAAGGTTAATGCTCATTAGAAAACCAGACATCTCAATGATTTTAGTGATTTTCTGGGGATGGGAAGATGAGAGTGTCAGGGCTCTGTGAAATTATTCCTTTAATATGCACCTTAGCTAGCTAGGGCCAGTGTCCTGCTTTTCTCCACCCGAGTCCCCTCAGGCTGAGTGGCTGATGACTTGACTGTGGGCAACATGCATTGTTTACTAGAGTGGCAGGCAATATATATGTTTAACTGAAGCATAGCTGATTTATGATGTTCCATTTCTGCTGTACAGCAAAGTGGCTTAGTAGATGCACGTATATACATTTTAAAAAATACTCTTTTACATATGGTTTATCACAGGATATTGACTACAGTTGCCTGTGCCGTAGAGTAGGACCTTGTTTGTCCATCTTACATATACTAGTTTGCATCTGCTAACCCCACGCTTGCAGTCCATCCTTCCCCAGACCCTCCGCCTTGGCTACCACAAGTCTGTCTATGTGAGTCTGTTTCTGTTTTATAGGTTGTGTCATATTTTAGATTCCACATATAAGTGATGCCATATGGTATTTGTCTGACTTACTTGACTTTGTAAGAGAATCTCTAGTTGCATCCATATTGCTGCAAATGACAGTATTCATTCTTTTTAAGGGCTGCGTAATCTTCCATTGTATGCATGTACCACATCTTTATCCACCCTTCTGTCGATGAACACTTCGGTTGTTTCTGCATCTTGGCTATTGCTATGAACGTAGGGGTGCATGTATCATGTTGAATTAAAGTTTTCTCTGGATATATGCCCAGGAGTGGGATTGCAGAATCAAATGGTAATTCCATTTTTAGTTTTTTGAGGAACCTGCCTGCTGTTCTCCATAGTGGCTGCACCAACAGTGTAGGAGGGTTCCCTTTTCTCCACACCCCATCCAGCATTTTTCATTTGTAGACTTTATGATAGCCATTTTGACTGGTTGTGAGGTGATACTTCACTGTGGTTTTGATTTGCATTTCTCTAATAATTAGTGACATTGAGCATCTTTTCATATGCCTGTTGGCCATCTATATGTCTTCCTTGGAGAAATATCTGTTAGTAGGGATGTTTTTATCAGAAAGCCGTGTCTGATATAAACTGGAGATCCCTGGATAAATAAACAGAAGTGCTTGCCACGGGACCCAGGAAACTGGGAGTGGCTCTGATGCTTTGGTTGAAGGGCAACTGCTAAGAGGTTTCTGCTCTCAGTGAGGAGACCAGTGTTCCACAGTGAGCAGCTTCCTGTGGCCACAGCTGCTTTGTTCAAAATATGGTGACACGCTTCACGCACACTCACTTGACGCTCGTCGGAAGGCCTTACTCCAGTAGTCAGATTGCAGAGCAGAGTAGTGAGCAGAGTATTTTAGGCAACGTCTCAGCAGAGGTAACATCAGCCATGCAGACATCCTCTTTTGGGGGAGAGGTCTCCTGCAGATCTAACCTCAAGGCAGAATTGCCCTGTCCAGTTCCTGGGACCGTGACGTGTGGAATTGGGATGATCCCTCCAGCCGTGGGCATCTCCGGGGCTGTTCAGACTGGGCACTTTTCATGAACAGACACAATCCGCCAAAAAGTGAGTACTTGCAGCAGTCAGACCACCCACCATGCCACCCACAGGGGAGAATTTGACTCTGCCGGCTTCCTCCACCTCTAAAAGGATGTGCCTTCCTATTGGTTTGTCATTTTTTTTCATGATGCAGAACAGAGTCAGGACAATGGGTGGAGAGAAGGGAAGAGACAGGAAGAGAGGGGAGGGGCTTGCATGCTGAGCTGATTCCAGCACATTCCATGGGAGGGAAAACTAGGGTGAAACTGGTGAAGAAACAGGATAGAAAACAGAAAAAGACCCAGAGGCTGCTGCAGTAGTTGAACAGGAGAGTAAACCAGGAAAGGGACTGACAATTTCTGGAAGCTGGGTGCTAGGAAGGCTGCCAAAACCTTGATCCCTGTCCACCGATGCCGAATAGAAATACGAAGGCAGCATTTGGAGGAAATAAAAAAGAGTGGTTTTTTTTTCTTTTTGCCAGGCAAGCGGGAGAACACAGCAGGCTAGTGCCTCAAGAACTGTGCCCCCTTCTCTGGGGAATAGGGAGAGGTTTTATATCCTCATGAAGGTTTTGCTTTTTCTTTTTTTCTTTTTCAAGATTTCAAAACAACCACAGCTGGCATCGGGCAACTCAGCAGCCAGTTCTGGTATCCCTGAAGTTATCAGCCTGTGACTTTCTTTCTGAAATGCAGAATGCTACAAGAGAGGGTAGGGGGAGAAGGAAGCCAGGTGCAGTGTATAATCTAAATGGAGTCAGAGTAATTAGCTTTATGATGGACAAGTCCAGCTACAAGTGTGTGTTAGTAGTAGTAACAGCTAAGGAATAACCAAGATTGCATAACTCTTCCAGGACTGTTTGGCTAGTATGTGCCAAAAGCTGTTCACTCAGTTCTGTTTTTGCTGCAACAGAAAGAATATTTTCCAGGGGAGGTGGGCCGGGGTGGGGAGTCAGTGAGAGGTTTCTAAGTGTGGAGAATTGGGTTCAGAAGGAAAGAAGATGCTCACAGGAATAGCCACAATGTCTCCAAATATGAAACTCTTCCAGAATAAACAGTAGATTTAACAAGTAATTCAACAAGATTGTTATGGTTTATGAATGAAATGCCTGAAATCTTTTTCTAGAAGCATGACTAAAGATTGGAATTCCATTTTATTCTGCCTGGTTCATGAGGAGCATCTTCCACGAGGGCCCTGGCACCCACATAGGTTACACTAGGCTAGGCTAAGTCACTTCAGTCATGTCTAGCTCTTTGTGACCCTATGGACCAAAGCCTGCCAGGCTCCTCTTTCCATGGGGTTCTTCAGGCGAGAATACTGGAGTGGGTTGCCGTGCCCTCCTCCAGGGGATCTTCCCAACCCCGGGATTGAACCCACATCTCTGACGTCTCCTGCATTGGCAGGTGGGTTCTTTACCACTAGGCCACCTGGGAAGCCCTAGGTTACACTTAATTCTCTGAATTCGCAGAACAGTTAATGCATTTCTTTTTCTATGGCTTGCCACACTTGACTTTATATTTGCATTGTGGAAGAAAGAATGCACTGATTTAAGGATAAACCCCAAGGCCTAGGGACACACATACAGGGGGACTGGGAAGTGGGGCTGTGGGGTGCACATCCCAGTCTCCTCCAGTCACTGCAGCACATCCTATTCATCTTTTTACCCCCGTGATACCTGGGGGACTTCCCCCAAGGAGTCAGCAGAGCCATGATAATTATCTAGGCAGAGCCGTGATAATTATCCATCTCCCAGCTACAGAGGGGATTGATAATCTATTGATAATCTATGACCATTGCTTGTAAGCAAGATTCACCAAGGTCTTTGTGACCTTCCAAGGGATGGTTTATTTGCAAAGAAGAAGCGGGCAATAGGGGGTAGGCAGTGCCTTCTAATCCCACTCCCTTCACCCTGATAGGACCCTCATTTGTTTAAAATCCTGCTTGCTTGCTCTTTTGATGCATTTCTCTCTCTCTCTCTCTCTTTTTTTTTTTTTTTTTGCCTTGTTTATTTTTCGGCTGAACCAGGTCTTAGTTGTGGCATTCGAACTCTTAGTTATGTCATGTGGGATCTAGTTCCCTGATCAGGGATCAAACCCAGGCCTCCTGCATTGGGAGCTTGGAGTCCTAGCCACTGGACCAACAGGAAGTCCCTCTTTTGATATATTTCTGATTAATTAAGGTTGATGCATCTGTAGGAAAGGAAGAGTTCAGAGAAATAGACATCAGTGTGACATGTGGTCCTCATTTGAGCAAAATCAAAGGTAAATGTTTTTGAGCTAGTCAGATAAATTTGACTATGGAGTAAGATGATGATTAATTTTGTTGGGTGTGACACAGACATGGTATTATGTTAATTACAAGTCTCTGTCAGTTTTAGAAAAGCAAATGAACCTATTGACAGCAGAAACAGATTCGTGGACACAGAGAACAGACTTATAGTTGCTAGGGATTGGGAGGAGGGAAGGACTGGGTGTTTGGGGCTAGCAGGTACAAACTCTTATATATAGGATGGATCAACAACAAGGTCCTACTGTATAGTACAGGGAACTATATTCAATGTCTGGGGATGAACCCTAATGGAAAAGAATATGGAAAAAGTATATATGTATAAAAATATATAAATTACTGAATCGGTTTGCTTTAGAGCAGAAATTAACACAACATTGTAAATCAGTTATACTTCAATAAAAAAGATAACAAACAAAAAAAGAGCACAGGGAACATCCTCTTCTCCACCTCTTTAAAGGACTGACAGCCGGAGCATCAGTGTCTAGGCAGTATCTTGTCTTGCAAGACATCAAAGGGGGAGGGAAACCCTCAGGCTTGTGAAATGAAAATATCTCCTACCACGTCAATAAACAAGAAATGTCACAACCATCAGTGATTTCTGGCCTCCAAATGTGAATGGGGGCTACCCAAACTGCGATCCAGCAGATGCTTCCACCCCTCATGGTGATTGCTGAGGAGCTGGTGAACAAGCAGCCTTGCAAGAAGCAAAGTGAACAAGGAAACATGATTGCCCCCAGATAGCTGAGGTGCATGGGAAAGGAGTGAATTCAGTGAGCCCAGAGGCTGCCATCTTCCCATGCATAGAATGCTAAATTCCTTAACTTGATACCTGATCTTTGATGTTCACTGCCTGCTCCCCTTGTTGCAAACTTGTATATAGCCTCCTGCCTCCTTGAAGCAATTTTCTCAGAACTACTGAGATGCTGTCTGCCGGGCTTGGAGTCCTAAACATTCCCACCAAATAAAATAACTCTCTACTTTCAGGTTGTAAACAGGCCTGTCTTAACCTCTTGCTGTCTTGTATTTTCTCTCCCATTGAGTTCTAAAAAACAAAAAAATCCAAGTATGATTGTTCTCAGTTTGGGAGGAATTCCTTGTTTGGGCACACGTAAATATCACAATCATGCCTCTGAATAGATGGGCTTTCTGAGTAAATGCATTAATATGGGCTCAGCTCGGGAACTGGCCCAGGACACCCTGAAACACAGCATCTAAGTCTCATCACTCTCCTCCCCAGTTCCGTGAAAGCCCACTCAGGAGGGCTCTGAATTAAGTGTTGGCTCCCCAGGGCTGCATGAGGGGGCACTGGACAGGATTTCCTGTGAGAGAGAAAAGTATCCTTGCCTTTACAACATTGTGTTAGTCTCTGGTGAACCACAAAAGAATTCAGTATACATAGATAAGCATGTATGTATTCTTTTTCATATTCTTTTCCTATTTCCTATTCCTATTCCTTTTTCATATTCTTTTCCTGTGTGTTTACTATAACACACAGTTCCCTATACTATACAGCAAGATCCTGGTTTATCTATTTTATATATAGTAGTGTCTATCTGCCAATCCTGAACTCCTAATTTATCCTTCCTGCCAAGTCCCTTTTGGTAACCATAATTTTTTTCTTAGGTCTGTGAATTTGTTTCTTTTTCATAAATAAATAAATTTGTGTCATTTATTTAGATTCTGTATATAAATGATATCACATGATATTCGTCTGAAATACTGTGATCATTTCTAGTCCACCCATGTTGCTGCATTATTTCATCCTTTTTATGTGAGTAATATTACGTCACACATATATATACTACATCTTCTTCATCCATTCCTCTTTTGATGGACACTTAGGTTACTTCCGTATTGTGAATAGTGCTGCTATGAATATAAGGTTGCATGTATCTTTTCAAATTGAGAGTTTTCTCTGGATATACGCCCAGGAGTGGGATTACTGATGAAAACCCGACCTCTTTTCTTTACATATAGTGTATACATATTGCATGTGTATGTATCTGTATAGGTACACATTTATGTGTATGGTATATGTTTGTGTATGTATATATGTGTATTTATATGTATGTATATGCATATACATGTTTATATGCATGTATATGCTTATGTGTGTGTATATATATATATATGTTTTCTTGTTACAATAGGAACTGGTTTAAAATTTCTTGGTCTCTGAATCTTCCCACATATTTGTAGTACACGTGAAACCCAACATTTTCCCCTGTCCTGAGTCTTTCTGGAGGCACCACCCGAGTCTGTCTCACCATGGTTGGAGGTGTCTGGAAGTGACCTTACCTCCTCCTGGATCTTTCCCAGGCACCTTGAAATTCCCTCACAGTCTCTGGGAATCACCTTTCAGAGGCCATGTCTCCTGTCTTCACGCTGGATTAGGGATATACATGGGCCCTGAAGACCTCGGGAGAGAGCTGTAAACCACCGAGGGCAGTGGGGCCCAGCTGAGGCCAGCGGATGGACGCAGACCCTCCTTCGAGGAGTCGGCCTACACTCACTCCTGCCTGCAGGGCCACCGTCCTGGCCTTCACAGTGCGAGTCCCTTTTGCTCCTCTCTGTGGCCATTGTCGTGTCACCAATTCCCATTACCCAGCACCCAGTGCTGTGCCGGGAAGAAAACATGTGCTGCCTGACGGCAAAGAGCCCATTGCCCGATGTGCAGCACTCAAAACATGAGCCCTGAGGTTTGCAGCAAAGAAGGGGTTTGTCTGCAAGGCAGCTACGTGAGGGGACAAGAGAACAAGTCTCAGATCCTCCTCCCAGAAGGTGAGGGACTGGAGCACTTAAGGAATGAAGAATAAAGCAGCTGGGTGGTACCAGGTGTAGGGAGTGTGGGGAAAGGTGATTGAAAAGACGAGCATCATCATGGTTCTGTGCAGGCAAAGCTAAGCAACATTCAAAAAACAGATGCGCCTAGCACCGAGGCTGCCCAGGTGGCTTAGTGGTAAAGGATCAGCCTGACAAGCAGGAGACATCTCTAGGTTGGGAAGATCCCCTGGAGGAGGAAATGGCAACCCACCACAGTATTCTTGCCTAGAGAATCCCATGGACAGAAGACCCTGGCGGGCTACAGTCCATGGGGTCACAAAGAACTGGACATGACTGAGCAACTGAACAGCACAGCACAATCTGAGGGCAAGGTTTTCAGCCCTCGATGTCAAAAGGTCACCAAGCGACACACACATGCCCAGCTGGAGGGTGGTTGGTCCAGCCAGTCCTAACCAGGTTCAGCTCGAAACTGGACACAGCTGACTCCGAATTCCTGAGGCACCATTCAGGGCAGCATCTTACTGTTCAGGCTCTGTGATGTTTGGAGGAGATGCATGACCTGGATTGGGAAAGGCAAGTGAAGTGGATTTGATGAATCATTACCCCTGGTTTCAAGCCCCGAGAGAGGAAGGCTGTCGGCAGAGACAATGTGCATCCCTTCCGGGACTGAAGTGACCGAGGTGGCTGCTCGCTGGTGGTGCTCAGCCAGCAGCCCTTCCAAGCCTGGCTCTGGGCGCAGGGCTGTAGCCCAGCCAGGGCGGCGCTGTCTGAGGACAGGACTCACCCCTCTCGGTCATCACAGCACCGAGCTGAGCTCCCTGTGCCATACAGAAGCTTTCCACTAGCTAGCTATTTTACACGTGGTGGGGTGCGTGTGCTCAGTAGCTTCAGTTGTGTCTGACTCTTTGTGACCCTATGGACTACAGCCCACCAGGCTCCTCTGTCCATGGAATTTCCTATGAAAGAATACGGGAGCGGGTTGCTATTTCCTTCTCCAGGGGATTTTCCTGACCCAGGGATTGAACCTGTGTCTGCTGCCTAGCAGGTGGATCTTTTACCAGTGGGAAGCCCCATACATACATTAATATACGATATTTGTTGTTCTCTTTCTGTCTTACTCCATTCTGTATGGCAGTGTCTAGGTCCATTCACATCTCTACAAATGACCCAGTTTTGTTTTTAATGACTGAGTAATATTCCGCTGTATATATGTACCACGTCTTCTTTATCCATTCGTCTGTCTGCTAGTTTCTTGCAGGGCACACTCAATGTTGGCCATGGTAGGGGATGGCAGACAGCCCCAGGCTTGGGTGCAGGTCCTCTGTCCCTTAAGAAAGGAAGGGAAGCCTGTCATGGCCTCAGGGAAGAGCCTGGGAGCTGAGTGAGTTTGCTGAGGGTCCTGGTTGCTGGGTTGCTATCAGCGCCACAGCTTGTCCCACATTTTAGTGACATCACATAGCCAGGGGAGTGGTCCCTGCCTGGGGTCATGTGGAATTGTCAGGAGTCCTTTTCAGAATGCTAAAAAACCTATCAGAAATGATATATTTACCTGAGATAAACAGAAATGATTCATTTATTTATTCTTTTAATCAAAGGATCGATATTTATGGGGCTCAAAATTTATAGGTATGATTGTTTTTTTTCATCTCAATTTTCATTATTGCCCATTTCTAACTGGTTAGTAGCTTCAATTTTGACTTTATAACACAGGTATTAAGAGAGGTGTTTTTTTTTTCAATATGCAAGGGGAGAGGTTTGCTTGTTTGAAGAAAACTGAGGTCTCACAAGGGATGTAAAAGGACTTTTAAATAAATGAAGATAGACATCATAATTCCGGGTGGAAAGACTCAATATTTCAAGAGTAAATTTTCCTCCAATTATTTTTGAAAATGTTGCCCAGTGTATCTCAAATTCATCTAGGAAGATTAAAAAGAACATTTCTGCCAAAAAAGAAATATAAGGGAAGGACTTCTCATAAATAATGTTGAAGTGTGTTGTGACAAAGTAATAAAATAGATACCGTATTGGTGGCAGGATCAATGAGACTCATGGTGGAGAATAGGGAGCTGCTAAGATGTCAATCTGAATGGAACTTTCCAGCAAAGAGTGTTAGCAGAACTTGATAACCTGTTCCTCTCCCACCCCGTGCCAGCCTGAGTCTGCTAGAGTTTACCTTCCTTAGACTGACCCATCCATGAATCAGAGCTAATGATATTAATAATCGTCCCTTCCTTGAGGGGTGGGGATTGATTTTGAAAATAGGAATCCTTTTGAAGGGTGCAGATAGTAAGCATCCAACAAGTGTTCTCTTTTCCACTCTACTTTGAGTTCCTCTCCATCTTGCACAACTTAAAAAATTTTTTTTCTTTATTTTAATTTTTAATTTATTTTTAAAAATTATTTACTTATTTTTGACTGCATGAGGGTGTTTTTTTTCTCTAGTTGTGGCGAGCAGGGCTTGCTCTCTAGTTGCGGTGTACGGTTTCTCATTGCGGTGGCTTCTCTTGTGGCAGAGCTCTGGCTCTAGGGCTCAAGGGCTCAGCAGTTGCGGCGTATGGAGTTAGTTGCTCTGCAGCATATGGGCTCTTCCAGGCCCAGGGATCGAACCTGTGTCCCCTGCATTGGCAGGTGGATTCTTATCCACCTGGTCCAGGGAGGTCCCACATGTTGAGGGGAGCTAAGCCCGTGTGCCACAACTGCTGAAGCCTGTGCTCGAGAGCCCGTGCTCTGCCACAAGAGAAGTCACCCCAGTGAGAAGCCCGCACACCGCAAGTAGAGAGTAAGCCCTGCTCACTGCAACTAGAGAAAGCCCATGTACAGTAACAAAAGATCCAGTACAACCAAAAATAAATGAATAAAGTTTTTTTTAAAAGGGAGAGAAACTCCCAGGAATGCATGCACTGTCCAGGTCCGTGGGTCACTTTACCATCTCTGTGCCTGCTAAACTGGCTAGAGAGATGGGATGGTGATGCCACTTGGGCAGCCTGGTGCCCAGAGCTGGTGAAACCCCTCAAAAAATGCACAAAAAATGCACACAGCATATTGGGTGTGCCTCCTCCCTCAAATCAGAGTGCCATTAGTAGAAAAGAGGAAATACATGCTCAGGAGGAAAAATCGGGAGGCCTTCACCAGTGGAAATTCAAAAGCCAGCAGCCTCCTAGGTGAGACTCATGTGGTCACCGGAAGCCCCAAACCCAGGAGGCCCTGCACTAAGGGTTCAACACGCCGCAGTCTCTTTGTCCTGGGGCAGCCGTGACAAAGCATTGCAGACTAGGCGGCTTAACTAGCAGGAATGAATCGTCTCACAGTGCAGGTGCTGCAGAGCTGGCTCCTTCCGGGACCATGAAGGAGACTGTCCAGAGCTTCTCTCCTCGGCCTGCAGATGCCCCTCTCCCACCCGCTTGTTCCCCATGTCTTCATGCGTCTCCTTCCTGCACCCTGTCTGTGCTTGAATTCCCCCCTTTTCATAAGGACAGCAGTCATGTTGGGTTAGGGGCTCACCCACTCCAGATTGACCTCATCTTAACTAATTCCATCCACAAGAACCTTATTTGCAAATAATATCAGATTTTTGGGGCCCTAGGTTTTAGGGCTTTGACATATGAAATCTAGGGGAACAACCTAGCTCGCAATGTCTGCCATCTTATAATTCATAATCATTTTGTCCTTGAGTGGGTGTCTTGTGGGGTCTGGTGGGACAATGGAGTGAGTGCCACGGGCTTGTGTGCCCTCAGGTGGTCCCTCTGGCTCCCTGGATGGGTTCTCAGGTGGCGACGCCTCACCCTCAATACCCTGCACACCTGTGCATTCAGTCGTGACCGACTCAGGGACCCCATGGACTGTAGCCGGCCAGGCTCTTCTATCCATGGAATTCTCCAGGCAAGAATGCTGGAGTGGGTAGCCACTCCCTTCTCCAGGGGATCTTCTTGACCCAGGGATCGAAGCCAGGTCTCCCGCACTGCAGGCAGATTCTTTAATGACTGGGCTACCAGGGAAGCCCCTGCATACCTGGCCCCTCCCCACTGACCCCCACTCTGATGCCCAGCCTGCTGCCCTGTGGCCCCCGGGGCTGGGCTCTGCACAGGGTGTCAGGGTCAGGCGCACACGCACTGCAGGGTCTCAGGGAGGCCTGGCAGTGGCTGGCGGGTGAGCCCTCACCTGCCCCCGGTCCAGGCACCAAGTGCACTCCTACATGGAGGATGCCAACATCTAAGGGGTCACTGTCCAGAGTAGGCTGGGTCATTGGGTCCGTGGAAAGGGGGGCTGAGTTTCCTGCACCCGGCCAGGTCTAGAGGCTGGTGGAAAGTGGGTTGCGTGCTGAGTCACAGGACAGGACCTCTCAAACCTATGCAGACCTGTTCTCACCGTGAGAGTATTTTCCTGTCCCAGGAAGCATGACATTAAATAGCAAATAAAGATGCCCCGATCAACAAGGTCCTACTGTATAGCACAGAGAACTGCATTCAATGTCCTGTGATAGATCATAATGGAAAAGAATATAAAAGAGAATGTGTGTATGTTGTATACTGGATCACTCTGCTGGACAGCAGTAATTAGCATAACGTTGTATAGCAGTATACGTGCTCAGTCGCTCAGGCGTGTCTGACTCTTTGCGGACCCATGGACTGTAGCCCACTAGGCTCTTCTGTCCACGGAATTTCCCAGGCAAGGACAGTGGAGCAGGTTGCCATTTCCTCCTCCAGGGGATCTTCCCCACCCGGGATTGAACTTGCATCTCCTATATTCCTGCATTGGCAGGTGGGTTCTTTACCCACTAGTGCCACCTGGGAAGTCCTATAGCCTTTACTCGGATCCATTGACTGTTTATATTTTGCCCCCATTTCTTTATCATTTTATCTATCTATCTACCAGGGTTCAAACCCGTGTCTCCTGCAGCTCCAGCATTGTCAAGCCTTAATTAAAAAATAATAATCATGAATCAAAAGACTAAAAAATAAGACACCATGACGGGTTGATAGGGATACCACACAGGCGGGGCAGTGTTATAATGTAGTGCCTCTAACAACCCTTTTTCTGTTCCCCACTTCCACTTGACACTTAGCCCCACACTTCATAGAGAAGCCAGAGGGAGGAGCTGAGATGTCCACATGACAGGTCGTGGGGAGCCACTGAACAGCCTGGTTCCTTCTGGAGGAACCACGTTGCCCTCTTCCAGACAATGCCACTGACCTTCTCAGTGATGGCTCTCCCCTTCGAGGTCTCTGTGTATAATCTGGAAAAGCAGAGACTGGAACCTCTCCTCTGCGGCTGTGGAGGGTCTTGCCAAAGATGAAGGCATGGGCTTGGGAGGAAAGGAGATATACAGATGTGTTTACAAGGAGGCACTGGGCAGAACCAGGGGACCAGCTAGATATCGGGGGGGATGAAGGACCAGGTGTCTCCATTGAGGGAGATGCTGGGATGGGGCCCTGGCTACGGTGGAGCTGAAAACCCTCCTGGGGATGTATTTTCATTTGAACAGGGAGTTGCCTGGCTTTCTCCCAAAGAAACAAAGTCTTGAACAATACACTTACAGATGACATCACCACTTCTTTCACTACCTTCTCTGTTGATGAATAAGCTTGATTGAGTTCAGTTGAATGATTAGTTTTCATAAATTCTGAGACGCGTTTCATTCCATCATTGTCACTTCGATGACGGTATCTTTCCTCGACTCTGCTCTCTTCTCTGGGCCTTAATCTCTCCATGGGTAAGAAGGATGTTGGGTTAGCCAGTGCCTGTGGAGTTGGGGAAACTTCTAGGGTGCTGACACTGAAAACATGGAGGACGTGGAGTTGACCCTCTGCGGGGGCAGAGGGTCCATTCCAGGAGGACATGTCACACTCCACGTTTGCTGCTTATCTTAAAAGCTGAAGGTGTTGAAGCTTCATGACAACACCTGCAGATATACCTTTTTTGACCAAAAGTTACCCTTTTGGGAAACCTGTTCAAACCATCAATGCCCCAGGAGCAGGCCCATCACGCTGTCCTGGGAAATAGCAAGAGGAACTTCTCTTCCAGGGATGTCGAACAGCCACAGCTCATGTGGTCTTAAAAATGCACTCAGGCAGAGAAAGACTAATATCATTTGATGCTGCTTATATATGGACTTTTTAAAAAATGGCACAAATGAACTAAATTTACCAAACAGAGTCACAGATGTAGAAAACAAAATTTATGGTTAGCTGAGGGAAAGGAGGAATAAACTGGAAGATTGGAATCGACATATACGCACTGCTGCTGCTGTTGCTGCTAAGTCACTTCAGTCGTGTCCGACTCTGTGCGACCCTATAGACAGTAGTCCATCAGGCTCCCCCATCCCTGGGATTCTCCAGGCAAGAACACTGGAGTGGGTTGCCATTTCCTCTCCAGTGCATGAAAGTGAAAAGTGAAAGTGAAGTTGCTTAGTCGTATCTGACTCTTAGTAATCCCATGGACTGCAGCCTACCAGGCTCCTCCGTCCATAGGATTTTCCAGGCAAGAGTACTGGAGTAGGGTGCCATTACCTTACTATACATAAAATAGATAACTAGTGAGAAACTACTATATAGCACAAGCCTGGCTTTTCATGCGATTTGCTCTCATGGCCTGCAGAGCCTTGAATGAGCAGCAGAGGGCGCTCTGTCACAATCCCTGAGTCCAGGCTCTTTGCCCAGCTGTGGAATGTGGCTTCTTTTTCTCCTTGGTAACTGTTTTCTTAAAAACCTTGGGTCAATAGAATCTGTGTCAATCAAATCTCATTTCTCGCTGACCTGTGCGACCCTTTAAGAGCTGTTTATCATCGTTTGTGAAGGCGGGCCCCTTCCGACTTCAGGCCTCCAAAGCTCGCAGTACATGAATAATCCGCAGACAATGGTTACCTGTAGGACGGCACCGTGGAAAACATCCCCGCCGCGACCGCTTTTGTAAACTGGAGCCTATTCAGCCCTGTGAAGGATCCCAAGACAGCAGGGGACTCTTTGGTCAATAGGTGGAATAAAACGCTGGGCCAGGGCTTTCATAATCGCAGCCTCCTGAGAAGGCAACGGGAGGGAGTTTCCCACAATGCTTAGTGGCTTCTCCTAATCCTATTGGAAATGGGGAGGGGGCCATGGGGAAAGGGATACCTAGGTGACCAAAGCAGGAGCCAGTGATTTAGTGATGAGCTTGTCCGCGGGCCCTGAGGGGGTCTGAGCCCCTGTGGAATTCCCAACATTCAAGCCACACAAACAAACCACCTGTGCTCTGCGGACTCACTCTGCCCTGGCTGCTGTCTTGTTAATAATTCTCCCTCGGGGGAAGCTGAGGTCAGCCAGGTGGTGAAAGAGGGTGACCTGGATTATGTCCTGAGAGGCTGGCCCCAGGGCTTGCAGTGCTGATGTGTGATGCCCTGGATCCACCGGGGCTGGTTATGTTGTTCCTGTGGACTGAGGGAAAGTGGTCTGTGATAGTGCTGGGATGCCCCTCAGCCCACGGAAATAAAATAACTCCAGCTCATGAGTTGCAGGAGAGGGTTGGAATGGGGCTGGATGGGGGAGAACTTGAGGCTTTTTTTAAAAAAAGTAACTACACTTGATTCACAATATCTTGTTAGTTTCAGGTGTACAGCCAATGATTCAGTATACGTACATAGCTCGTGGCTCGGCTCATAAAGAATGTGCCTGCAGTGCAGGAGACATGAGTTCGATCCCTGGGTTGGAAAGTTCCCCTGGAGAAGGGAAAGGCTACCCACTCCAGTCTTCTGGCCTGGAGAATTCCTTGGACTGTATAGTCCATGGGGTTGCAAAGAGTCAGACATGACTGAGCAACTTTCACTTCACTTCACCTACATAATATACATGTGTGTGTGCTTGCTAAATCGCTTTAGTTGTGTCCGGATCTTTGCAATCCTATAGACTGTAGACTGCCAGACTCCTCTGTCCATGGGATTTTCCAGGCAGCAATACTGGAAACGGGGTTGCCGTGGCCCTCCTCCAGGGGATCCTTCTGACCCAGGAACCGAGACTGCATCTCTTGCAGTTCCTGCATTGCAGGTGAATTCTTTACCGCTGAGCCACTGGGGAAGCCCTATATACATGTATGTGTTCTTTTTCAGATGCTTCCCCATCATAGGTTATTACAAGATATTGCATATGGTTTTCCTTTGTTGTTTATCTCAGACTTTGCTAATGGTTCAGACAGTAAAGTGTAAGACCTAACGGCCTTTTTTCAGGATCTGTCGCTCTAAAGACCACAGTGACTCGGATTCGATGCAACAGGCAAGAGGATTTATTAGGCCGGCGCACCGGGGTTCAATCTCCACCCGAGGAGATGAACCTCGAACACTAATCGCGAGGAACTTTTATACCGAAAAATCACAGGCAGGTGTGGGTGGGGTCAGGATATTGGGAACAATGTGGTAGGGAGCCATAGGCAGGTGTAGGTGGGGTGAGGACGCTTGATTGGTGGGATAGGTCTGCAGGTAATTAAGTCGAAACAGTTGACTGACCACCCTGCGGCGCTTGGCCAGTTCTTAGAAGAACAATTACCCAGAAAAGTCCGACAGAAAATACATCTTTTTGAGAGGGGGTCTCCTTGCAAGGTCAGGAAACTAGGTTGTAAGTCATCAGTTAAGAATTAATAGAATGGGGCTTTGTTAGGGACCAGGATTGTAAGACCTAACGGCCTTTTCTCAGGATCTGTCGCTCTAAAGACCACAGTGACTCGGATTCGATGCAACAGGCAAGAGGATTTATTAGGCCGGCGCGCCGGGGTTCAATCTCCACCCGAGGAGATGAACCTCGAACACTAATCGCGAGGAACTTTTATACCGAAAAATCACAGGCAGGTGTGGTGGGGTCAGGATATTGGGAACAATGTGGTAGGGAGCCATAGGCAGGTGTAGGTGGGGTGAGGACGCTTGATTGGTGGGATAGGTCTGCAGGTAATTAAGTCGAAACAGTTGACTGACCACCCTGCGGCGCTTGGCCAGTTCTTAGAAGAACAATTACCCAGAAAAGTCCGACAGAAAATACATCTTTTTGAGAGGGGGTCTCCTTGCAAGGTCAGGAAACTAGGTTGTAAGTCATCAGTTAAGAATTAATAGAATGGGGCTTTGTTAGGGACCAGGAGACTCTGAGTCACCAGATAAGGGGAAAGTTATCTTCCGTGAGGCATGGCCTGCCTCCGGGGTTTTAACATAAAGGGGACTTAAAATTTTAACCTAGGTTCTTCAAAAGAATCTGCTTGCAATGCAGGAGATCCAAGTTCAGTCCCTGGATTGGGAAGATCCCCTATTTTATATATGGTAGTGTGTATCTGCTAATCCCAAACCCCTGATTTATTCCTTCTCCCCTTTTCCATTCAGTAACCATAAGTCTGTTCTCTGTGTCCATGAGACTGTTTTTATTTTACAAATAGGTTGATTTGTATAATTTTTTAGATTCCACATATAAATGATATGATATTTGTCTTTCTCCTTCTGACTGACTTCACTAAATATGATAATCTCTAGGCCCATCCATGTTCCTGAAAATGGTAGTGTTTCATTTTCTATGACTGAGTAGTATTCCATTGTGTGTGTATATATATATACATATGTATGTATATGTATACATATATATAAAACTTGAGACTCTTGATGGTAATGGTGCCCCTCAATTTGAATGGTTGAACTTGAGTTACCACCCAGGTGTGTGGGGGGAGGGCTGTGGATGGCTGTCAGAGTCAGGGTGGCCCTCACTGAAGGAGTGGGTGCTGGAGATGTGAGGGGAGGTGCCAGGGGAGGAGGGGTGACTGAGCCCCAGAGCCATTAGTCTTGCTTGAGGAACCTAATGTACAAAGGGGAAGAGTTGCAGGCAAGACCCCGTAACACCGCACGCAGAACTTAGACAAGAAAGACAGATCAAGATAAAGAGACTCAGAAATCTGCTTGGTCAGAGAGTGAAAAAATGAAATAATGTCAAAAAAGCAGTTCTCCCCATCAACAACTTTTGAAACATTTTTTCAAACACATAGAAATGTGAAAAAGTTGTGCCATCAGTATAGGTCTGCCCACCATCTAGATTCTAAAATTAGTATTTTGCTGTATTTGCTTTAACATAATTTTATCCATTATACTATCCATCTATGAATTAATCTTATTATTATTTTAAAATTAGAAGCAGCATTTCAAACTCCAAAAGACCATACAATTGAAAATTACCCATTCATGTTAGTCTCCTAAAGTCTTTTCTACTCTATTGGATAAAGTGAAAGTGTTAGTAGCTCAATCATGTCTGACTCTTTGGGACTCCATGGACTGTAGCCTG
Source organism: Aepyceros melampus (assembly GCA_006408695.1). NCBI lineage: Eukaryota > Metazoa > Chordata > Mammalia > Artiodactyla > Bovidae > Aepyceros > Aepyceros melampus. The sequence continues at coordinate 561,075 of SJXQ01002457.1, read as the reverse complement.
CAAGTCTCCTCTGTTCATGAAATTTCCCAGGCAAGAATACTGGAGTGGGGTGCCATTTCCTTTTCCAGGGGACCTTCCTGACCAGGAATCAAACCTGGATCCCTGCATTGCAGGGGGATTCTTTGCCATTTGAGCTACCAGGGAAACACCCATCTGGGTAAAATGTGAAATGTAGATCAAATCTTCCTAACGGTAAAAGTCATAGCAACCAAAGTTGCTCACAATTAACATTGTTTCAAGACAGCTGCTATGAGCTCAGGGTAATGAAACCGGGTCCAAGTGAACAAACTCTTGAGAGGTGTGCCCTTCCCCATCGATATTTACACTGTCCTGTATATAAGCTGCGGTCCTCCGGGCTTTCCATGTATGGGCTCATCCCAAGCTCACACAAGCCAGGAGCTGTCCCAGTGCACCGTATGATTCTTACCATACAATCAAAGAAACTGAGGCACAGAAAAATTAGGTGACTGGCCCGGGGTCAAACAGCTGGTTTGTGGCTGAGCAGCACTCACCGCCCCCCCCCCAACCCTGACCTCAGTAAATTAAAGCAATGAGTTACCATTGTTTTACATACCATGTTGGCTATGATTTTAACAAATGATACTGCCAAACATTGGTGAGTGAAGTGAAGTCGCTCAGTCACGTCCAACTCTTTGTGATCCCATAGACTGTAGCCTACCATGCTCCTCTGTCCATGGGATTTTCCAGGCAATAGTACTGGAGTGGATTGCCATTTCCTTCTCCAGGGATCTTCGCAACCCAGGACTTGAACCCGAGTCTCCCGCATTGTAGACAGATGCTTTACCGTCTGAGCCACCGGATGTAGGGAAAGAGGCTCTGTTCATGGGAATGCAAATTGGTACTTCCTAGAAGGCAATTGGGCTTACCCTGGTGGCTCAGATAGTAAATCCTCCTGCAATGCAAGAGACATTAAGAGATATGGATTCGATCCTGGTGTGGGAAGATCCCCTGGAGAAAGGAATGGCAACCTTTACACTCCGGTATTCTTGCTGCCTGGAGAATCCCATGGACAGAGGAGACTGGCAGTCTATAGTCCATAAGGTCACAAAAGAGTAGTACAAGACTGAGCGAGTAAGCACAACACACACACACACACACACACACACACACACACACAGAAGGCAATAATTAGACAAAGAGAATCCAAAGCCATAAAAAAGCCAACAGTTGGTGGATCTAAGTGTTTTGTTCCCAGGAATAAATTGCTGTGAAAGCATGAAAGATGAGCAAGCAGCTTTATATCCAAGAAAATCATGCAGAATTAAGTGAAATATCAAATAATGGGAGGCAGATATTACATAAGTTACAGACTGTTAAAATGATGACAATATTCAAACATCATGGATTAAGGGAAAGTGTGAATTAAATAGAACCAACCAGGTTACAGGATAGAATCTAGAGAAAACAGAATGAAGTAGCAATAATCTTCCCCTAATGTAACATGTATAGAGAAGATACATATAGTAAATATAATATACATGAAATACACATAATAAAATAATATCACAGGATAAACTGGAAAGGTTGGTACCAAAAATATGAACAATGGTTATTTCAAAGTGGGGTTTTATGGGTGGGAGAGGCTTGTTATAGTTGGGATTTGTCTTTGGGCTATTTTTGTGTTTTCTACAAATGTCAAGCAAAAATGTGTGAAAGTGAAAGTCGCCCAGTCGTGTCCACCTCTTTGCGACCCCATGGACTGCGAGACTCCTCTGTCCAAGGAATTTTCCAGACAAGAATACTGGAGTGGGTCCCATGCCCTTAGCCAGGGGATCTTCCCAACCCAGGGATCGAACCCATATCTCCCACATTGCAGGCAGATTCTTTACCGTCTGAGCCACCAGGGAAGCCCAAGCACAAGGAATCAGAACGTCACCCCTCCATTCCCACAATCAATATAAGGAGAATGTCACCGGCTCACAATCTGTTCTTGTTTTTGAGTGCAAGGAAATTCTGGGATGAAGGGGGAAGAGAACCAGTAGGTGGCGCCAGAGGGTAGCTAGCGTCTCGAGCTGCAGCAAGCGCTGGTAGGGACAGCCTGAGGCGGGAAAGTCTCAGGTACTTGGAGAACTCAGGTGCCATCAAGCACTATTTACAATAGCCAAGACATGAAAGCAACCTAAATGTCCATCAACAGCTGAATGGGTAAAGAAGTGGCACATATACATGTACTGGAAGTACATTCGTTGGTTTTTCATATCAAACTTTATTGTATATGCATATGCTTCCCTGGTGGTGCAGTGGTAAAGAATCCTGCCAGTGCAGGAGACACAAGAGACTTGGGTTTCGTCCCTAGGTCGGACAGATTCCCTGGAGGAGGGCCTGGCAACCCACTCCATTCTTCTTGCTGGGAAATCCCATGGACAGAGGAGCCTGGTGGGCTACAATCCCTGGGGTTGCAAAGAGTCGGACATGACTTAGCGACTAAAGAACAGGAACAATGCATATATTAATATATAATGTATAACTTAACACATATATGATATAAATAAATCTCTTCTCAGATATGTATTTAAAGAGAAATACACATTTTTGACCCCACAATTCAAGATGACATTTTAAACAAATTGCTAAATGGGCAAAGTTTCAACTTTCTCTCAAAATACAAATGTAGAGCCTCAAAGTTAAGATATTTGAAAGGCTTCCTTTTGTCCACCAAAGAGCCATGAATCTCAGATATCCTGGGGGTACAGCGTCCAGAACAACTGTTTGCGACAATTGTATGAATTGTCCTATAGTCAGCAAGTGATGCTGTAAGATTTTTACCTGCTCCCAGGACAGGTTGTTATGTACATATAGGGATTTTATTTTTTTTTAAGCTACACTTATAAAATTGGTTGGAGCATTTGGGTGGATGTGTAACGTGTAATAACTTCTCCAGTTTGAAATAGTAGAAAATAGGATTCGGAAAAGCAATTTCCCACTGAGCTTCTGATTTTTTTCAGTACTGTTGAGACTTTAAGTGAAAAATGCTTGTACAATGGAATGGAGTATGTGTTACAGTTGAAAAATAAATCCTTGAATCCTTGACATCAAATCAAGGAAATAAAATAGACACATCTGTGTGTTTTGAAGGTTGTCTGTCTGATTTTATAAAGCAAGGACTAACCAGGACTCTGCGTGGGACTGAGGCCCCCCAGGCCCCCTGAGAAACAACCAAGGCAGGCTGGAGCGTGCACTGACTCGGTTGTGATAAACCAGCTCACAGTACATTATTATGTTAATTTGCATTTGTAGACAAATGTTGTTGATAAACATGAATATTCAAGTCTATGAAAGTATAATGGGATACCCTCTGATGTGAAGCATAAAATCTCTTGAGTTACTGTATAATGAATTTCTTTCTCTCCAAAGGCAGATAGAATTAATAGGCTGCACAAATTGACTGTTGTTCTTGAGCACAGATCATAGACTTCTCTGTTCCCCTCCACTACATGGGTAGCATGTCTTCAGCAGGTGGGAGCTAGCAGTCAGCAACTGCTGCGTAACAAATACTCCCAGGTCTCCAAGCCACAGAATATTGCAAGTGGCTTCTCTTATTGGGGCATGCAGGTCAAGTGAAGCCCAGCAGAGTGGACTGGGCATGTGTGGATGGTTCTGCTTCAGCCTCAGGGTTCAGGGGGTGCCCTGCAGTGTCTCACTCTGGGGTCTGGCGTCTTATAATGGAGCAGAGGCTGCACAAGGCGAAGGCCAACTGTGTAAACATCTTTCATGCATCTGATGCAATTTTGTCTCCTGATCCTCCCAGGATTGCTGTCAGTGATGTCTTTCCCCTGGTGTCCCAGGATCTGATATAGTGATGTCCATTCCTCTGGTGTCCTCAAGGTTTTGCTAAGTGATCCCCGTCTCCTGGTGGCCCTGGATTTCTTTCAGTGAGACCTGTCCTCCTAATCCATCATCCACCACCAGACCTCTGTGGAGATGCCCATTCCCTGGTGCCACAGGACTGTGTGCAATGTTACCTGCTCTACCTGATACACTGGGCTCTTTTTCTGCTTTTACTGGAAGCTACTCATTCTGTCCCCCATTCTTCCATGGCCATCTCTGTGCAATCTATGATAAAAGCATTACAAAGCTTCAGGGGCCTCTTGTCCTCTGTAATCTATCTAGAGAAATGTCCAATTGTTTGGGTGTTTTGGAATTATAATGTCTTTTTCTCTGTTTTTCTTTTTAAATTTTATTGAAATATAGTTGATTTACAATGTTGTGTTACTTTCAGGTGTACAGCAAAGTGATTTATATATATGTGTGGGTGTGTACATATATATGTCTGAATCAAGAATATATATAATTTTTTTAATTGAAGTACAGTTTGGGGCTTCCCAGGTGGTGCTAGTGGTAAAGAATCCACCTGCAATGCAGGAGGCATAAGAGACATGGCTTTGATCTCTGGATCAAGAGGAGGAAATGGCAACCTACTCCAATCTTCTTGCCTGGAAAGTCCCATGGACTGAAGAGCCTGGTGGGCTATAGTCCATGAGGTCGCAAAAGAGTTGCACACAACTTAATGACTAAACAACAACAATAGTTGATTACAATGTTGTGCTAATTTTTACTGTATAGCAAGGTGACTCAGTTATTCACATGCATACATTTTTATTGTATATTCTTTTTGGCTTCCCTGGTGGTTCAGAGGTTAAAGCATCTACCTGCAAGGCGGGAGACCTGGGTTCAATTCCTGGGTCAGGAAGATCCCCTGGAGAAGGAAATGGCAACCCACTCCAGTATTCTTGACTGGAGAATCCTATGGATGGAGGAGCCTGGTGGGCTATTCTTTTCCTTTGTAGTTTATTCCAGGAGGCTGGATATAGTTCCCTGTGCTATGCAGTGGGACCTTGTTGTCTATCCATTCTAAATGTAATACTAATAGTTTGCCTCTACTAACCCCAAACTCCCAGTTTATCCCTCTCCCTACTCCCCTCCTCCTTGGCAATCACAAGTCTTTTCTCTATGTCTGTGCATCTGTTCTGTCCTGTAGATAGGTTCATTTGTATCATAATATCTTAACCCAGATGAATACTTTGCAGCTATATTTGACCTGCAAGAAATTAGCTATTGACTGAGCAACATTCACACTGATTTTCATCCTGGTGCTCACTGTCTCTTTGCTGTTTCTGCTCCCAAAAATCTGTTGGCTTGTCCTATCCCAGTCTATGGAGTCTGGTTGCTAGTGTTTCTGAACAGAGGCTGGACACTCTTCTGTGTCCTGAGTCACACTGGGGAAAATCTATTTCCAGAACTAGTCTTCCTCTTTGGATCTGTCTTGATAAATGAATCTTCACACATAGCCTCTTGGCTATTGTTTACATTTGCCATTCCCTGTGGAGTCCTGGTCTCATAACTCCTCTGAGCGTGATTGTTATGATGATCCTGTCAGCTGGTTGGACAAACAAGCAGAAGAGCTGCCAGCAAGGCAAGAAGCATGTGGGAGCAGCTAAGCAGTCAGGGGAAGGCAGGCTGGGGCAACTCATCCTTTATTTATCAGTGTAATAGAAATCCTTGCTCAAGTTTTAAATATACTTTATGCTGGGGTCACATCTTAAATATATCTGCAGCATATTAATAATTAAGCAAAAGTGAAAATACTCAGTTTGGAGAAGCAAAGTAGGAATCGTCAACTTTACGCAGAGAACGCTCCCCGTGGGAGCTTTGTCTGAATCAAGACTGAAGAATTAAGCCCACAGTTTAACTGAAAATTATTGTGGCAGGGAGAACAGGAAGGGACCCCCAAGAGAATAGAATGCAATATATTTTATCATAGCTCTTCTCTGGAGCCTAAGATAAAAAAAGGAAAATAAGATTTATTTTTATGACAATTAAAAATTGGTTTGAAAAAAGTGATGGAATACACAACTAACAGTGTTTTAAACAAATAAGGCTTTACTTTTTTCTCACATGAGACGTAGACAGTTGTTGGCCATGATTTAATGACTCAAGGCTATCAGGACTGTCATTCTGAGTTTCCTGGGGATTTCCTCATGATTGTAAAATGGCTGCCACAGCTCCAGCCATCATCTGTATTCAGGACTAGAAATAGAATGAAGGATAACATTAATCTCATCTATTCCCCTTTAAGAGGAAAGCAAATTTTTTTTCCAGAACACTTCCCTCCTGACCCCAGTCAGCACTGCTTATTGGCCAGAACAGTATAACATAGTTACCTTCAACAGACTCTGGGTACATTGCCACCTAAATTAATCAGTATCCTGTTTATATAGGGAAGAAATGGATGAGTGGATATTAGAAAGGATTAGCAGCATAAGCCAGACTGGTCAAACTAAAATTTGCACAAAATTCAGCATCTCTCTTCCTTTGTTTTAGAAGAACTGCCATGCTGTGTCTCATCTGGGAAAAGGACAACACACTCTACAAGCCTGCTGTCCACCAACTCCAAAGGTCATGAATTCCATGGAGATACTCATTCCCTGCAGCAGGCGCCCAGGGACGCCATCCTGGGCGGGGACCCAGAAATCAGTAACTGGGGGATGAGAAGGGGGCGCCGGAGGGAACAGCATGGAGACCTCAGGGTAAATCCACTTTGTATTACTGGCCTGAAAATAAATGAACCCAGAGGGCCTGAGCTGCCAGGAAAGAGTCAAAAATAAGAGCTCTGTCCTTGGGGGTGCTTTGGGAGATTTTTGTTCTGCATTTTAAAAAATTCTTATTTTAACATAATTAACATTTGCAGAAAAGCAGCAAGAATAGCATAAAGAATGCTTTTATATCCTTTACCCAGATTCACCAATTGTTTATATTTTGCCCCCATTTCTTTATCATTTTATCTATTTCTCCATCTGTCTATCCATCGATCATTATCTTTCTTTATCATCTATTAGTCATCTATTTGTGCACACATACACACACACACACTCATCAGGCTCCTCTGTGTATGAGATTCTCCCAGCAAGAATGCTGGAGTAGGGTGCCATTTCCTCCTCCAGGGGATCTTCCCGAACCAGGAATTGAACCTGCATCTCTTAGCATCTCCTGCATCAGCAGGCAGATTCTTTACCACTAGTGCAATCTGGAAAGCTCCATATCCTTTACTCAGATTCATCAATTGTTTATATTTTGCCCCCATTTCTTTATCATTTTATCTACCTACCTGTCCATCTATCCTCCATCTATCATTATTTCTCTTTCTCTAGCATCTATCAATCATCTGTTTAGACACAGACACAGACACACACACACACACACACACACACACACACACACAGTGGGACAGGGAGAGAGATTTCCCCCAGAACCATCTAACTGACAGTAAATTGCAGATATATTGTCTATTTATCCTACACTATTTCAGCGTGTTTTTTCCTAAGAACAAAGACATCCTGTTCCAAGACCACAGTGCAATGATGTGAAGATTTAACATTGATGAACCACTAGTATCTAATCCATAGCCCCTATGCAGATTTGATCAATTGCCCCCATAATACCCTAAACAGTCACTTTCTTTCCTGGCCCAGCATCCAGTCCAGGATCACATGTTGTAGGTTGCCATTGCATCTTTTGATCTTCCTTTAATGCAGAACAGTCCCCAGTCCCTCCCAGCCTTGCATGACCCTGACAGACAGACCCTGAAGACTCTCCCTCGATTCAGGTTTGCTGATGTTTCCTTGAGATCCTATTCAGTTTTGTGTTCTTGGTGTGGTTGCTGCTCTCCTAATGCTGATGTGGTTTTTTAGGGCATCATCCAGGACACGTGTAGTTTTGACTTGTCCTGCTTCTGGTGATGTTAATTTGGTTGCCTGGATAAGGCAATATCTATTGGAGATTTTTCACGCTAAGGTTACTATTAATATCTTCCCCTTTACGGTTAGTAAATAATTTGTGGAGAGATACTTTGAAGCTGGGCTTCCCAGGTGGCACTGGTGGTAAAGAACTTACCTGCCAATAAAGGAGACAAGAGACATGGTTCTGTTCCTGGGTCAGGAAGATCCCCTGTAGGAGGCCATGGCAACCCACTCTAGGATTTTTGCATGAAGAATCCCATGGACAGAGGAGCCTGGCAGGCTATGGTCCATGGAGTGGCAAAGAGTCAGACATGGCTGAAGCAACTTAGCATGCATGCACTTTGAAGCTATATACATATCCCATAACTCATCCATATAATAGGGCTACATGCTCCATAACTTAAAACAATTTTTAAAAAATAGTGGTAAACGTCACATAAAGCCTACTACATTAACCATATGTAACTGTTCAGTTCAGTGGCACTGAGTCCACTCACATTGGTGTGCACTTCTCACCATCATCCCTCTTCCGAATTTTTCACTTTCCTAATCTGAAACTCTGTCCCA
>SJXQ01002457.1:524061-552490 GCA_006408695.1 Aepyceros melampus | reverse complement strand
TGTACTTTCTGACTCTATGAATTTGACTATTCTAGGTACCTCCTATAAGTGGAATCAAACAGTATGTGTCTGCATCTAATGTATATTGGAATGCATTTTTAAGAGTAACTTAACACATGTTCCACAGACAGATTGTACCTTCTTTCCTCCCGCCACTCCTGTGACAGCTCCATAACTTTCTTTGATCAGTAGGGGTATCTGATCAAAAAGTTTGGAAACCTTTCACCAGGGGATGCAGATTTTTTTTCTGTGAAGGGTCAGACAGTAAATATTTTAGGTTCTGCCGACTGTATAGTCTCTGTTGCAATTCCTCACCTTTGCTATTATAGCGTGGAAGCATCCATAGACATATGTAAACAAATGAGAGTTCTAATAAAATTTTATTTACAAAAACAATAGGTAGGCCAGATTTATGGGCTTGGTCTGAACTTTATACCACTCTCAATTGATCTACCCCTAAAACCCAGAAATTTTCCCTTCTATGTGCCATTCTTACTCAACAAGATCTGACCTAGAAGCTTTAGGATCTGAATTCTTGGTGCATAGATTTTCTGAAGGATGAGTCAAATTATATAGCTGCTGGTCTATAAGCTGAAAGCTGCTGTGACATCAACTGAGGTTTGAACGGCCAAGTCCCCCTTAGTTCTCTCAAGTTTTTCCCTAAAAACTATCAAGAAGGACTTCAACCAGGGACCATGCATTGTTTGCTTTGCATAGTTTGAAGTTAAATGGAATTATTTTTGGTGGGGCCTGAACACTCTCAATTAATGCTTCTCACTTGGATGGGTTCACTTGACCCTGAAATCATGTTTCTTTTCCTCCCTTTTGTGAGGTGTTGACAATTAGGGAATCGCTTTCTAGAATTCCTAGCTCTTGTAGACATAGAATGTGAAATCCCAGATGGAAAATTAACCAAATTGGGATGTTTATATTTAGCGCCCCCAGTTAGCCACATTCCAAGGAAAGAACCTCTGTCATGGTAAGGCTCTCTCCAGGGAACTTGATGGCTCTGGAAGGATACAGTTATTCACTTCATTTGTTTAGCTCTGATTCTGCAGGTTGCGTGATCTGGCCTGAAATGGCCAGGTAAGTTCCGGATCACAGTGTTGTACTGGTAGCTGATTCTGTGTTGTTCAAGAGTCCCAAGTTTCTAGTTCCAGATTGCTTGGGGAATGGATGAGTGTAAGCCATGTCTCTGGAAAGGAGGCTTGAGTGCTAGCTGGGACAGTCTGTAGGTGTATTTATCAAAAGGAGGGAAGATTGTGGAATTGATCTAATGTATATTAGGTTATATACATTAGACTATGTACACGTGGGACTAGTCAGAGATCAGCACCCCCTAATGGTGATACCCTTCAGAACCATTCTACTAACAGTGACATATTTTTAATAGCCTTGTCTCTCTTAAAAGTTGGAACCTAAATGTCCATTGACAGATGAATGGATAAAGAAGATGTGATACATCAGTCAGTTCAGTTCAGTTGCTCAGTTGTGTCTGACTCTTTGTAACCCCATGGACTGCACCACGCCAAGCCTCCCTGTCCATCACCAACTCCCGGAGCTTGCTCAAGCTCATGTCCATTAAGTTGGTGATGCCATCCAACAATCTCATTCTCTATCATCCACTTCTCCTCCTGCCTTCAATCTTTCCCAGCATCAGAGTCTTCTCTAATGAGTCAGTTCTTCGCATCAGATGACCAAAGTACTGGAGCTTCAGCTTCAGCATCAGTCTTTCCAATAAATATTTAGGACTGATTTCCTTTAGGATTGACTGGTTTGATCTCCTTGCAGTCAAAAGGACTCAAGGAGAGTCCCTTAAGTGGAGCCTGAACACTCTCATATATGTACATATATATACTGATAGAATATTACTCAGCCATAAAAAAGAATGGTGGCACATATATACAATGGAATATTACTCAGCCATAAAAGAATGAAATAATGCAATTTGTAGCAACACGGATGGACCTAGAGATCATCACAGTAATTGAAGTAAGTCAGAGAAGGAGAAATATCATACGAGATCACTCATATGTGGAATCTAAAATACCACATGAACATATTTACAAAACAGAAACAGACTCACAGACATAGATGACAGACTCACAGACACAGACAGACTTGTGGTTGCCAAGGAGATGGGTAGGGAAGGACTGGGAGTTAGGGATTAGCAGATACAAACTAGTATAAACAACAAAGTCCTACTGTATAGCACAGGGAACTACATTCAATATTCTGTGATAAACAATAATGGAAAAGGAGATGAAAAAGAATGTCTACATGCATAACTGAGTCTCTTTTCAATTGATCTACCCCTAAAACCCAGAAATTTTCCCTTCTATGTGCTATTCTTACTCAACAAGATCTGACCTAGAAGCTTTAGGATCTGAATTCTTGGTGCATAGATTTTCTGAAGGATGAGTCAAATTATATAGCTGCTGGTCTATAAGCTGAAAGCTGCTGTGACATCAACTGAGGTTTGAACGGCCAAGTCCCCCTTAGTTCTCTCAAGTTTTTCCCTAAAAACTATCAAGAAGGACTTCAACCAGGGACCATGCATTGTTTGCTTTGCATAGTTTGAAGTTAAATGGAATTATTTTTGGTGGGGCCTGAACACTCTCAATTAACGCTTCTCACTTGGATGGGTTCACTTGACCCTGAAATCATGTTTCTTTTCCTCCCTTTTGTGAGGTGTTGACAATTAGGGAATCGCTTTCTAGAATTCCTAGCTCTTGTAGACATAGAATGTGAAATCCCAGATGGAAAATTAACCAAATTGGGATGTTTATATTTAGCGCCCCCAGTTAGCCACATTCCAAGGAAAGAACCTCTGTCATGGTAAGGCTCTCTCCAGGGAACTTGATGGCTCTGGAAGGATACAGTTATTCACTTCATTTGTTTAGCTCTGATTCTGCAGGTTGCGTGATCTGGCCTGAAATGGCCAGGTAAGTTCCGGATCACAGTGTTGTACTGGTAGCTGATTCTGTGTTGTTCAAGAGTCCCAAGTTTCTAGTTCCAGATTGCTTGGGGAATGGATGAGTGTAAGCCATGTCTCTGGAAAGGAGGCTTGAGTGCTAGCTGGGACAGTCTGTAGGTGTATTTATCAAAAGGAGGGAAGATTGTGGAATTGATCTAATGTATATTAGGTTATATACATTAGACTATGTACACGTGGGACTAGTCAGAGATCAGCACCCCCTAATGGTGATACCCTTCAGAACCATTCTACTAACAGTGACGTATTTTTAATAGCCTTGTCTCTCTTAAAAGTTGGAACCTAAATGTCCATTGACAGATGAATGGATAAAGAAGATGTGATACATCAGTCAGTTCAGTTCAGTTGCTCAGTTGTGTCTGACTCTTTGTAACCCCATGGACTGCACCACACCAAGCCTCCCTGTCCATCACCAACTCCCGGAGCTTGCTTAAGCTCATGTCCATTAAGTTGGTGATGCCATCCAACAATCTCATTCTCTGTCATCCACTTCTCCTCCTGCCTTCAATCTTTCCCAGCATCAGAGTCTTCTCTAATGAGTCAGTTCTTCGCATCAGATTACCAAAGTACTGGAGCTTCAGCTTCAGCATCAGTCTTTCCAATAAATATTCAGGACTGATTTCCTTTAGGATTGACTGGTTTGATCTCCTTGCAGTCAAAAGGACTCAAGGAGAGTCCCTTAAGTGGAGCCTGAACACTCTCATATATGTACATATATATACTGATAGAATATTACTCAGCCATAAAAAAGAATGGTGGCACATATATACAATGGAATATTACTCAGCCATAAAAGAATGAAATAATGCAATTTGTAGCAACATGGATGGACCTAGAGATCATCACAGTAATTGAAGTAAGTCAGAGAAGGAGAAATATCATACGAGATCACTCATATGTGGAATCTAAAATACCACATGAACATATTTACAAAACAGAAACAGACTCACAGACATAGATGACAGACTCACAGACACAGACAGACTTGTGGTTGCCAAGGAGATGGGTAGGGAAGGACTGGGAGTTAGGGATTAGCAGATACAAACTAGTATAAACAACAAAGTCCTACTGTATAGCACAGGGAACTACATTCAATATTCTGTGATAAACAATAATGGAAAAGGAGATGAAAAAGAATGTCTACATGCATAACTGAGTCTCTTCGCTGTATAGCAGAAATGAACACTGTGTAAATCAACTATGTGAAGTGAAAGTAGCTCAGTCGTGTCCAACTTTCTGTGACCCCATGGACTATACAGTCCATGGAATTCTCCAGGCCAGAATACTGGAGTGGGTAGCCTTTCCCTTCTCCAGGGGATCTCCTCAACCCAAAGATCAAACATAGGTCTCCCACACTGCAGATGGATTCTTTACCAGCTGAGCCACCAGGGAGTCCCAAGAATACTGGAGTGGGTAGCCTACCCCTTCTCCAGCAGATCTTCCTGACCCAGGAATCGAACCAGGGCATCCTGCTTTGCAGGTGGATTCTTTACCAACTGAGCTATCTGGGAAGCCCACATCAACTATACCTCAATAAAATTTTTAAAAAGTCAGAAGATAAAGATTTGTATTGAGAACATATGTTTCTCACCCTTAGTCAATTTGCTCCCTGTAGGCATCTGACTTTGCAAACTCTGATTTCAACCTCAAGCTGTTATACTAAAGCAATATCTGAGCAAGATCAGCACATTTTATCTTAGCTTACAGGATTTCCTGCTTTCCTGGGTAAACTGACACTGGCTTCGCTGCTGGGACCCTCTCTGTGCTTGGAAAACACACACACACACAGTTTTGAAATTCCTAATAGGATTTTTCCAACCAACAAAAGACAGGGCTTCCCTTGTAGCTCATTTGGTAAAGAATTTGCCTGCAATGCAGGAGACCTGGGTTTGATTCCTGGGTTGGGAAGATTCCCTGGGGAAGAAAATGGCAACCCACTACAGTAAACTCTGATTTCAACCTCAAGCTGTTATACTAAAGCAATATCTGAGCAAGATCAGCACATTTTATCTTAGCTTACAGGATTTCCTGCTTTCCTGGGTAAACTGACACTGGCTTCGCTGCTGGGACCCTCTCTGTGCTTGGAAAACACACACACACACAGTTTTGAAATTCCTAATAGGATTTTTCCAACCAACAAAAGACAGGGCTTCCCTTGTAGCTCATTTGGTAAAGAATTTGCCTGCAATGCAGGAGACCTGGGTTTGATTCCTGGGTTGGGAAGATTCCCTGGGGAAGAAAATGGCAACCCACTACAGTATTCTTGCCTGGAGAATCCCATGGACAGAGGAACCTGGCAGGCGATAGTCCATGGGGTCGCAAGAGTCGGACACGACTTAGGGACTAAACCACCACCAGCCAATGAAAACCACAGTCACAAACTCATTCTCTACTCCTTGCCTCTGCTCTTGGGTGGATATTATCAAATATCTTTTCATGTGAGCCTATAAGGAGAAGGTGAAAATGATTCACTGATGCCTAAGACAGCCTGAAACATCCCCAATCCCCATCCCCTTCTGGGTCATCAGTGCTTTGTGTGGTTGGGCCTCAGGAGACTTTCTCTATAAACTTTGGAGCAATTCCAGACACTGGAAAAGACTCTTAACAGTGACTCAAGAAAAACATATGCTCTGAATAGAAAGAAGATAAAACCAATGAAACTGCATCTCTGGGAACTTTGTGTCTGAGCAGACTATCTTAGCGGATGTGAAAACAGGGGCTGAGCCAGGAGACTAACAGGCCACTGGGTTCTAGCCATTTCCTCGGTCCTCTGCTGGAGCTGGACAGTGATGCTGGGGAAATGCCACCTTCCTCATCCTTCCCTCTCCCTCTTACCTCATCACTTCTGACACGGAAGCCCCAGCAACCATGCCTATTCCTTCTCCAAGTTCCTTCTCTCTACAACAGCTTCTTCCATGGCTTTCAGTCAGCAGAGGAGAAGGGGATGTGTGACTTTCCAGTCTGTGGGCACAGCCCTCCCGCCTGAGACTACTAGGGGGACTGTCTGAAAGCAGAGGACATCAGTTCATGCTCAGAACTTCCAGTGGGTGGCATCTCACTCAGAGAAAAAGAATTCTTGGACTTCCCTTGTGGTCCAGTGGTTAAGAGTTTGCTTCCCAAGCCAGGGGGTGCAAGTTTGATCCCTGCTAGGGGATCTAAGATCCCACATGCTGAGTGGCCAGAAAAAAACAACCAAACAAAAGCCTATAAAAACAGAAGCAATAATGTAACAAATTCAATAAAGAATTTTAAAATGGTCCACATTAAAAAAATCTTTAAAAAAAAGAAGAGTTCTTGCCATTTCTAATAAAAGTGCACACGGCTTGGCTCCTTGCCCCTCCCTGGCCCCAGTCCCTTGCCCTTCCAACAGCCTTGGGCTCTGTGAGCCCCCTCCTCCCACCATGCCAAGCCAGGTGTGTTCTCAGCTTCCCACCAGCTGTGCCCCACCTGGGGATGCTCCTGGTCTAGGTTGCTCCCTCCCTGGCCTTAGGTCTCTGCTCCCCTGTCATCTTCTCAGAGAGGACTTCCTGTCCACCTCTGTCTGTCCACTTACCTGTCTTAGGTGTCTCCGTGGCCCCATCACAACCCACATCCAGGTTCCTGATCTCTGTATCTGTGTGTGGTCTGCCTCCCTGTCCTGAGGACATAGGCGCATGAGAGCAGGGACCTAGGTTTCATCTGAGTTGTGTTCTGAGCACCCAGAATAGTGCAAGGTGCCCAGGGAGAGCCACAAAGGGTTTCTTCGATGGAGTAAATGCCTTGTGAAAGTGTTAGTCACTCAGTCGTATCCGACTCTTTGCAGACCTCATGGATGTAGTCAGCCAGGCTATTCTTTCCATGGAATTCTCCAGGCCAGAATACTTTAGTGGGTAGCCTTTCCCTTCTGTAGGGTATCTTCCCAACCCACGGGTCAAACTCTGGTCTCCAGCATTGCAGGCAGATTCTTTACCTGCTGAGCAACCAGGGAAGTGAACTTAAATAGAGACCAGGCTGATCCTTAGATACACACAGAGGGCAGGGAAATACAGTCTCTCCAGCTGGGAATCCATTCTGCAGCTTGGAATAGCCGGTGGTAGGAATAATGTTTATGGGTAGAGTTTAGGGGTGGCTCAATTCTCCCTGCATCCAGGAAGAGGGTCCATCTCTCCCCATTCTCTATCTCTCAGAACTTGTTACTCCAGCAGAAGGAGACTCGTGTCTGTTGTGTAATGCACAACATTGTTCCCTCAGCATCTCCACAAATGCACACAGAAGTTCCCGGATAGGCTGCCCTGTGGTCCATGATCCAGGCACTGTGCTCTGAAGGTCTCTGGTTTTTCTTACACAGAAAGAGCGGCTAGGCCAGAAGCCTGCTGATGGGGAGGAGCTGCTGAGGCTGTCTGGGTCGGGGGCTGCTGTGACTGCAGAGATGACCAGCAGCGTCTGCAGGAAGCCCAAGCCAATGTGAGTGCAGCCTTGCCTACAGCACAGGCTGGCCTACCGGGATGGGTGGGAAGGGAGGGGTCTGTTCAGGGCACCAGATACCCGGGGTAAATTTCAAATCTAACATGGATCTCAACCTTCCATTATTCACACGGGAAGCATTGTTTTGGTGGATTATCAAGGTCATTTTTTCTTAGCTGCATTTTTGCTTATTTTCTTATTGCAGTAGTTGAATGTGTTTATAGACTTCAGGTTTAAATAGGCTTATGGGGTAAACCTGATGCAAATAATAACAGTTCTGCTTTATCGATTATGCCAAAGCCTTTGACTGTGATTCACAACAATCTGTGGAAAATTCTTAAAGAGATGGGAATGCCAGACCACTTTATTGCTTCCTGAGAAACCTGTATGCAGGTCAAGAAGCAACACTTGGAACTGGACCTGGAACAACAGACTGGTTCCAAATTGGGAAGGGAGTACATCAAGGCTGTATACTGTTACCCTGCTTATTTAATTTCTATGCAGAGTACATCATGCGAAATGCCAGGCTAGATGAAGCACAAACTGCAATCAAGCTTGCTGGGAGAAATATCAATAATCTCAAATATGCAGATGATACCACCCTTATGGCAGAAAGTGAAGAGGAACTAAAGAACCTCTTGGTGAAAGTGAAAGAGGAGAGTGAAAAAGTTGGCTTAAAACTCAACATAAAAAATGAAGATCATGGCATCTGGTCCCATCACTTCATGGCAAATGGATGGGGAAACAATGGAAATAGTGACATACTTTATTTTCTTGGGCTTCAAAAATCACTGCAGATGGTGACTGCAGCCATGAAATTAAAAGATGCTTACTCCTTGGAAGGAAAGTTATGACCAGCCTAGACAGCATATTAAAAAGCAGAGACAGTACTTTGCTGACAAATGTCCATCTAGTCAAAGCTATGGTTTTTCCAGTAGTCATGTATGGATGTGAGAGTTGGACTATAAAGAAAGCTGAGTGCCAAAGAATTGATGCCTTTGAACTATGGTGTTACTGCAAGGAGAT
This sequence comes from Aepyceros melampus, assembly GCA_006408695.1. Lineage (NCBI taxonomy): Eukaryota > Metazoa > Chordata > Mammalia > Artiodactyla > Bovidae > Aepyceros > Aepyceros melampus. The sequence continues at coordinate 544,026 of SJXQ01002457.1, read as the reverse complement.
CCAACCAGTCCATCCTAAAGGAAACCAGTCCTGAATATTCATTGAAAGGACTGATGTTGAAGCTGAAACTCCACCTGATGCAAAGAGCTGACTCATTTGAAAAGACGCTGATGCTGGAAAAACTGAAGGCGGGAGGAAAAGGGGATGACAGAGGATGAGATAGTTGATGGCATCACCGACTCGATGGATATGAGCTTGAGCAAGCTCTGGGAGTTGGTGATGGACAAAGAGGCCTGGCATGCTGTAGTCAATGAGGTCGCAAAGAGTCAGACACTACTGACCAACTGAACACAACACATATCAAATCTAGCTAAAAGTATTTTACTAAAAGTTTTGTACTACTCTGCTTTACCTCCATCTCCATTCAATCCAGTAGCTAAAGTAAAGCAAATGTTAAACAATGGGCATTTTTTCCATTATGTCCTGTGTTTATATATGTGTATTTAAGTCCTGTGTGTGCATATATACACACATAAAATATTATTTTACTATATATTCATTATGTAATATATGTGTAATAATCATGCTTTTTAAATCTACATTTTTAATTTTAAAGACTAAATGTACTCTTTTTAGGTTTACAGTTCAATGAGTTTTAGTAAATAATAACACTTGGAGTAAAAAAGACAAAACAGTATCTGCAGTTGCTGAAAAATTCACACTGCACCAAAGTAAAAGAGAGCTCTCACTCTCAAACCCTTAGTCCCTAAGGCAACCACTCTTATTGTTGTAAGCTTTCTGAAATAGTCTGTGTATGTATAGGCATTCCGTTTTTGTATGCAGACGGGAGACTGCATACACACTATTTGCTTTTTTCTTTTTTCACTTAACATGTGTTGGAGATTGTATTGTGGCAACAACTCATCATTTTTTTTTTTAATTGGGGGAATGCTGTACTGCGAAGAGTTGACTCATTGGAAAAGACTCTGATGCTGGGAGGGATTGGGGGCAGGAGGAGAAGGGGACAACAGAGGATAAGATGGTTGGATGGCATCACTGACTCGATGGATGTGAGTCTGAGTGAACTCCAGGAGTTGGTGATGGACAGGGAGGCCTGGCATACTGGGATTCATGGGGTCGCAAAGAGTTGGACATGACTGAGTGACTGAACTGAACTGAACTGAACTGTACTGTGTATATACACCCTTTGCTAAGTTTTCAATTGAATTGTTGGTCTTATTGATTTGTAGAGCTCTTTATATATTAAGGAATTTAGTCCTAAGCTCATCAAGAGGCTGATTTACATGAAGTCAATGAAGTCTGAGCTTCAGTCATCCTTAATTGCACAAACCCTTACAAGACCCTGAAATGATCCTAGCAATGTATTCATAAAATTTACTCAGCTAAGTTATTTTTATTGCAATCATTTTAAACAGTTACATCTTTTTATTGAGACTTTCTATCATGATAGTTTTGTCAGACAAGCTGTCAGCATTTTTGACATCTGGTTAAGAGAAAGTTCAGTTAAGATCGCAATTAATTTGGATTTAGTGGGATATGTTAAATGGGTTTCTGTTACTTCTGGGTACAAATTATCATTGGTCATCATGGTACATGATGTCTTCCTGGAATAATACATCTGTGGCCCACCATACTGAATTATCCTTCATCACCCTGTGTAGCCAAAAATGATATCATAATGTCACCATATATTAGGTATGTGGATCTGGAAGCATATGTGTAGTGGGTGAGAAAAGAGGTTTGAACTGTGTGGAGATGAAAGCTAGTCTATGCAAAATTCTTCCAGTCCTCAAGGCATAACTATAATCAGAGAAAGTCTTTCTCACCAATGCATGAAAAACAGGAAGTTCTCCTGTCTGGAATATCCTCAACAATCCAGAAAACACCAATGTAATCCATCACGTATTTATTTTTCTTTTTTTGATGGAAGTCAAATAAAATAGAATTGTTCAGAATTCCTATGCTTTTCCAGAGGCAGGAGGCTTAAATCCAAAACTTGAGAACAGCAGAGAACTCCTGATTCCAGGGAACATTAACAGACAAGAGCTCACCCAAAAGCCTCCATACCTACACTGAAACTGAGCTCCATCCAAGAGCCAACAAGTTCCATTACAAGACATACCACTCTAATTCTCCAGCAATGTGGGAACACAGCCCTGAGCATTAAAAGACAGGCTGCCAAAGCCATGCCAAACCCACTGACACCCCAAAACTCACTACTGGACACTTCATTGCACTCCAGAGAAAAGGATCCAGCTCCACCCATCAGAACACGGACACAAACTCCTCTAACCAGGAAACCCTGACAAGCCATGAGTCCAACCCCACCCACAGGGAGCAAGCTCCACAATAAAGAAGAACCAGAGGTTAAAGCACCTGCCTGCAATGCAGGAGACCTGGGTTCAATCCCTGGGTTGGGAAGATCCTCTGGAGAAGGAAATGGCAACCCACTCCAGTATTCTTGCCTGGAGAATCCCATGGACGGAGGAGCCTGGTGGGCTACAGTCTATGGGGTCGCAAAGAGCTGGACGCGACTGAGTGACTTCACTCACTCACTCACTCACATACTTCCAGCCTACAGAAAGGCCACCCCAAACACAGCAATCTAGACAAAAGAAAAGGCAGAGAAATATTCAGCAAGTAAAGGAACATGATAAATGCCCACCAAACCAAACAAAAAAGGAGGAGATAGGGAGTCTACCTGAAAAGGAATTCAGAATAATGAGAGTAAAAATGATCCAAAATCTTGAAAACAAAATGGAGTTACAGATAAACAGACTAGAGACAAGGATTGAGAAGATGCAAGAAATGTTTAACAAGGACCTAGAAGAAATAAAAGACTCAATCAATAATGAATAATGCAATAACTGAGATCAAAAGCACTCTGGAGGGAACCAACGGTAGAATAACTGAGGCAGAAGATAGGATAAGTGAGGTGGAAGATAGAATGGTGGAAATAAATGAAGCAGAGAGGTAAAAGGAAAAAGAATGAAAAGAAATGAGGACAACCTCAGAGACTCTGGGACAATGTCAAATGCCCAACATTCAGATCATAGGACTCCCAGAAGAAGAAGACAAAAAGAAAGCCCATGAGAAAATATTTGAGGAGATAATAGTTGAAAACTTCCCTAAAATGCAGAAGGAAATAGCCACCCAAGTCCAAGAAACCCAGTTCAGTTCAGTTCAGTCGCGCAGTCGAGTCTGACTCTTTGCGACCCCATGAATCGCAGCACGCCAGGCCTCCCTGTCCATCACCAACTCCCGGAGTTCACTCAGACTCACGTCCATTGAGTCTGTGATGCCATCCAGCCATCTCATCCTCGGTCGTCCCTTTCTCCTCCTGCCCCCAATCCCTCCCAGCATCAGGGTCTTTTCCAATGAGTCAACTCTTCGCATAAGGTGCCCAAAGTACTGGAGCTTCAGTTTTAGCATCATTCCTTCCAAAGAAATCCCAGGGTTGATCTCCTTCAGAATGGACTGGTTGGATCTCCTTGCAGTCCAAGGGACTCTCAAGAGTCTTCTCCAACACCACAGTTCAAAAGCATCAATTCTTCGGCGCTCAGCCTTCTTCACAGTCCAACTCTCACATCCATACATGACCACAGGAAAAACCATAGCCTTGACTAGACGGACCTTAGTCGGCAAAGTAATGTCTCTGCTTTTGAATATACTATCTAGGTTGGTCATAACTTTTCTTCCAAGGAGTAAGCGCCTTTTAATTTCATGGCTGCAGTCACCATCTGCAGTGATTTTGGAGCCCAAAAAAACAAAGTCTGACACTGTTTCTACTGTTTCCCCATCTATTTCCCATGAAGTGATGGGGCCAGATGCCATGATCTTCGTTTTCTGAATGTTGAGCTTCAAGCCAACTTTTCCACTCTCCTCTTTCACTTTCAACAAGAGGCTTTTTAGCTCCTCCTCACTTTCTGCCATAAGGGTGGTGTCATCTGCATATCTGAGATTATTGATATTTCTCCCAGCAATCTTGATTCCAGCTTGTGTTTCTTCCAGTCCAGCATTTCTCATGATGTACTCTGCATATAAGTTAAATAAGCAGGGTGACAATATACAGCCTTGACGTACTCCTTTTCCTATTTGGAACCAGTCTGTTGTTCCATGTCCAGTTCTAACTGTTGCTTCCTGACCTGCATACAGATTTCTCAAGAGGCAGGTCAGGTGGTCTGGTATTCCCATCTCTTTCAGAATTTTCCACAGTTTACTGTGATCCACACAGTCAAAGGCTTTGGCATAGTCAATAAAGCAGAAATAGATGTTTTTCTGGAACTCTCTTGCTTTTTCCATGATCCAGCGGATGTTGGCAATTTGATCTCTGGTTCCTCTGCCTTTTCTAAAACCAGCTTGAACATCAGGGAGTTCACGGTTCACATATTGCTGAAGTCTGGCTTGGAGAATTTTGAGCATTACTTTACTAGCATGTGAGATGAGTGCAATTGTGCGGTAGTTGGAGCATTCTTTGGCATTGCCTTTCTTTGGAATTGGGATGAAAACTGACCTTTTCCAGTCCTGTGGCCACTGCTGAGTTTTCCAGATTTGCTGGCAAATTGAGTGCAGCACTTTCACAGCATCATCTTTCAGGATTTGAAACAGCTCAACGGGAATTCCATCACCTCCACTAGCTTTGTTCGTAGTGATGCTTTCTAAGGCCCACTTGACTTCACATTCCAAGATGTCTGGCTCTAGATTAGTCAACACATCATCATGATTATCTGGGTCATGAAGATCTTTTTTGTACAGTTCTTCCGTGTATTCTTGCCACCTCTTCTTAATATCTTCTGCTTCTGTTAGGTCCAGACCATTTCTGTCCTTTATCGAGCCCATCCTTGCATGAAATGTTCTCTTGGTATCTCTAATTTTCTTGAAGAGATCTCTAGTCTTTCCCATTCTGTTCTTTTCCTCTATTTCTTTACATTGATTGCTGAAGAAGGCTTTCTTATCTCTTCTTGCTATTCTTTGGAACTCTGCATTCAGATGCTTATATCTTTCCTTTTCTCCTTTGCTTTTTGCTTCTCTTCTTTTCACAGCTATTTGTAAGGCCTCCCCAGACAGCCATTTTGCCTTTTTGCATTTCTTTTCCATGGGGATGGTCTTGATCCCTATCTCCTGTACAATGTCACGAACCTCATTCCATAGTTCATCAGGCACTCTATCTATCAGATCTAGACCTTTAAATCTATTCCTCACTTCCACTGTATAATCATAAGGGATTTGATTTAGGTCATACCTGAATGGTCTAGTGGTGTTGCCCACTTTCTTCAATTTAAGTCTGAATTTGGCAATCAGGAGTTCATGATCTGAGCCACAGTCAGCTCCCGGTCTTGTCTTTGTTGACTGTATAGAGCTTCTCCATCTTTGGCTGCAAAGAATATAATCAATCTGATTTCGGTGTTGACCATCTGGTGATGTCCATGTGTAGAGTCTTCTCTTGTGTTGTTGGAAGAGGGTGTTTGCTATGACCAGTGCATTTTCTTGGCAAAACTCTATTAGTCTTTGGCCTGCTTCATTCCGCATTCCAAGGCCAAATTTGCCTGTTACTCCAGGTGTTTCTTGACTTCCTACTTTTGCATTCCAGTCCCCTATAATGAAAAGGACATCTTTTTTGGGTATTAGTTCTAAAAGATCTTGTAGGTCTTCATAAAACCGTTCAACTTCAGCTTCTTCAGCATTACTGGTTGGGGCATAGATTTGGATAATTGTGATATTGAATGGTTTGCCTTGGAGACGAACAGAGATCATTCTGTCATTTTTGAGATTGCATCCAAGTACTGCATTTCGGACTCTTTTGTTGACCATGATGGCTACTCCATTTCTTCTGAGAGATTCCTGCCCACAGTAGTAAATATAATAGTCATCTGAGTTAAATTCACCCATTCCAGTCCATTTTAGTTCGCTGATTCCTAGAATGTCGACGTTCACCCTTGCCATCTCTTGTTTGACCACTTCCAATTTGCCTTGATTCATGGACCTGACATTCCAGGTTCCTATGCAATATTGCTCTTTACAGCATCGGATCTTGCTTCTATCACCAGTCACACCAAGAAACCCAGAGAGTCCCAAACAGGATAAACCCAAACCGAAACACCCAAAGACATATATTAATCAAATTAATGAAGATCAAACACAAAGAACAAATATTAAAAGCAGCAAGGGAAAAGCAACAAATAACACACAAGGGGATCCCCATAAGGGTAACAGCTGATCTTTCAATAGAAACTCTTCAGGCCAGAAGGGAATCACAGGGCATACTTAAAGTGATGAGAGAGAAAAACCTACAACCCAGGTTACTGTACCTAGCAAGGATCTCATTCAAATATGAAAGAGAAATCAAAAGGTTTCAGTTCAGTTCAGTTCAGTTCAGTCACTCAGTTGTGTCCACCTCTTTGAGACCCGATGGACTGCAGCACGCCAGGCCTCCCTGTCCATCACCAACTCCTGGAATTTACCCAAACTCATGTCCATCGAGTCAGTGATGCCATCCAGCCATCTCATCCTCTGTCGTCCCCTTCTCCTCCTGCTTTCAATCTTTCCCAACATCAGAGTCTTTTCAAACAAGTCAGTTTTTGCATCAGGTGGCCAAAATATTGGAGTTTCAGCTTCAACATCAGTCCTTCCAATGAACACCCAGGACTGATTTCCTTTAGGATGGACTGGTTGGATTTCCTTGCAGTCCAAGGAACTCTCAAGAGTCTTCTCCAGCACCAAAGTTCAAAAGTATCAATTCTTCAGCACTCAGCTTTCTTCACAATCCAACTCTCACATCCATACATGACCACAGGAAAAACCATAGCCTTGACTAGATGGACTTTTGTTGGCAAGGTAATATCTCTGCTTTTTAATATGCTGTCTAGGCTGGTCATAACTTTCCTTCCAAGGAGTAAGCATCTTTTAATTTCATGGCTGCACTCACCATCTGCAGTGATTTTGGAGACCCCCAAAATAAAGTCAGCTATTTCCACTGTTTCCCCATCCATTTGCCATGAAGTGATGGGGCCAGATGCCATGATCTTTGTTTTCTGAATGTTGAGCTTTAAGCCAACTTTTTCCCTCTCCACTTTCATTTTCATCAAGAGGCTCTTTAGTTCCTCTTCACTTTCTGCCATAAGGGTGGTGTCATCTGTATATCTGAGGTTATTGATATTTCTCCTGGCAATCTTGATTCCAGCTTGTGCTTCATCCAGCCCAGCGTTTTGCATGATTTATTCTGCATATAATTTAAATAAGCAACAAGAACAGTGAGCCCACAAGAGACTGACCCAGACTTGCTTGTGAGTGTCCAGGAGTCTCCAGTGGAGGTGTGGGTTGGTGGTGGCCTGCTGCAGGGTTAGGGGCACTGAGTGTAGCAGTACATGCAAGAGATGTTTTGAAGGAGGCCACCATTATCTTCATTACCTCCACCATAGTTTGACCCCAGGTAAATAGCAGGGAAGGAACATAGCTCCACCCATCAAAAGCTTTATAGACAAGCAAAAGCTGAAGGAAAATCAGCACCACCAAACCAGCTCTCCAACAAATGCTTAAAGATTTTCTTTAGCAGGAAATATAGAAAAGGGTTATAAATTTGAACCCAAAACAGCAAAGTAAATGGCAACAGGATCATACTTATCAATAATTAAATGTAATGAGTTGAATGCCCCAACCAAAAGACAAAGACTGGCTAAATAGAATCTAAAAACAAGACCGCTATATATGCTGTCTACAAGAGACTCACCTCAAATCATGGGAAACATACAGACTGAAAGTAAAGGGCTGGAAAAAGATATTTCATGCAAATGGAGACCAAAAGAAAGCAGGAGTAGCAATACTCATATCAGATAAAATAGACTTTGAAATAAAGGCCATGAAAAGAGGCAAAGTAGACATAATGATCAAAGGATCAATCCAAGAAGAAGATAAAACAATTATAAAAACACATGCACCCACCAAAGGGGCACCGCAATATGTAAGGCAAATGCTAACAAGTATGAAAGGGGAAATTAACAGGAACACACTAATAGTGGGAGACTTTAACACCCCACTCACACCTATGGATCGATCAACTGAACAGAAAATTAGCAAGGAAACACAAGCTTTAAATGATACAATGGACCAGTTAGACCTAACTGATATCTATAGGACATTTAACCCCAAAACAATGAATTTCCCTTTTTCTCAAGCACACACAAAACATTCTCCAGGATAGATCACATCCTGGGCCATAAACCTAGCCTTGGTAAATTAAAAAAAAAAATCATTTCAAGCATCTTTTTTGATCACAATGTGGTAATATTAGATGTTAACTACAGAAAAAAAATTATTAATAATACAAACATATGGAGGCTAAACAACACTCTTCTGAATAACCAACAAATCACAGAAGAAATCAAAAGAGAAATCAAAATATGCACAGAAACAAATGAAAATGAAAACAACAACAACCCAAAACTTATGGGATTCAATAAAAGCAGTGCTAAGGGGAAGGTTCAATGCAATACAAGCTTACCTCTAGAAATATAAGAAAAATCAAATAAATAACCTAACTTTATCCCTAAAGCAACTAGAGAAAGAAGAAATGAAGAACCCCAGGGTTAGTAAAAGGAAAGTAATCATAAAAATTAGGGTGGAAATGAATGAAAAAGAAACAAAAGAGACTATAGCAAAAATCAACAAAACTAAAAGCTGGTTCTTTGAGATGATAAATAAGATAGACAAACCATTAGCCAGACTCATCAAGAAAAAAAGAGAGAAGAATCAGATCAACGAAATTAGAAATGAAAATGGAGAGATCACAACAGACAACACAGAAATACAAAGGATCATAAGAGACTACTATCAGCAACTATATACCAATAAAATGGACAACTTGGAAGAAATGGATGAATTCTTAGAATAGTATAACCTTCCATAACTGAACCAGGAAGAAATGGAAAATCTTAACAGACCCATCACAAGCACGGAAATCAAAACTGCAATCAAAAATCTCCCAACAAACAAGGGCCCAGGACCAGATGGCCTCACTGGTGAATTCTACCAAAACTGTAGAGAAGAACTAACACCTATCCTACTCAAATTCTTTCAGAAAATTGCAGAGGAAGGTAAACTGCCAAACTCATTCTATGAGGCCACCATCACCCTAATACCAAAAACAGACAAAGATGCCACAAAAAAAGAAAAGTACAGGCCAATTCACTGATGAACATAGATGTAAAAATCTTTAACAAAATTCTAGCAAACAGAATCCAACAACATGTTAAAAAGATCATACATCATGACCAAGTGGGCTTTATCCCAGGGATGCAAGGATTCTTCAATATTTGCAAACCAATCAATGTGATACACATTAACAAACTGAAAGATAAAAACCATGTGATTATCTCAATAGATGCAGAGAAAGCTTTTGACAAAAGTCAACATCCATTTATGACTAAAACCCTCCAGAAAGCAGGCATAGAAGGAACACATCTCAACATAATAAAAGCCACATATGATAAACCCACAGCAAACATTATCTTCAATGGTGAAAAATTGAAAGCATTTCCCCCTAAAAGGCAGGAACAAGACAAGGGTGCCCACTCTCACCACTACTACTCAACATAGTTTTGGAATGTTAGCCACAGCAATCAGAAAAGAAAAAGAAATAAAAAGAATCCAGATTGGAAAAGAAGAAGTAAAACTCACTGTTTGCAGATGACATGATCCTCTACACAGAAAACCCTAAAGACTCCACCAGAAAATTACTAGAGCTAATCAATGAATATAGTAAAGTTGCAGGATATAAAATTAATACACAGAAATCCCTTGCATTCCTATACACTAACAATGAGAAAACAGAAAGAGAAATTAAGGAAACAATTCCATTCACCATTGCAACAAAAAGAATAAAATACTTAGGAATAAATCTACCTAAAGAAACAAAAGACCTATATATAAAAAAACTATAAAACACTGATGAAAGAAATCAGAGATGACACCAATATATGGAGAAATATACCATGTTTCTGGATCAGAAGAATCAATATAGTGAAAATGAGTATACTACCCAAAGCAATCTATAAATTCAACACAATCTCTATCAAGCTACCAATGGTATTTTTCAGAGAACTAGAACAAATAATTTCACAATTTGTATGGAAATACAAAAAACCTCGAATAGCCAAAGCAATCTTGAGAAAGAAGAATGGAATTGGAGGAATCAACCTGCCTGACTTAGACTATACTACAAAGCCACAGTCATCAAGACAGTATGGTAATGGCACAAAGACAGAAATATAGATCAATGGAAGAAAATAGAAATCCCAGAGATAAATCCACACACCCATGGACACCTTATCTTTGACAAAGGAGGCAAGAATATATAATGGAGAAAAGACTATCTCTTTAACAAGTGGTACTGGGAAAACTGGTCAACCACTTGTAAAAGAATGAAACTAGAACACTTTCTAACACCATACACAAAAGTAAACTCAAAATGGATTAAAAATCTAAATGTAAGACCAGAAACTATAAAACTCCTAGAGGAAAACATAGGCAAAACACTCTCTGACATAAACCACAGCAGGATCCTCTATGACCCACCTCCCAAAGTAATGGAAATAAAAGCAAAAGTAAACAAATGTGACATAATTAAACTTAGAAGCTTTTGCACAGTGAGGGAAACTATAAGCAAGGTGAAAAGACAGCCTTCAGAATGGGAGAAAATAATAGCAAATGAAGCAACTGACAAAGAATTAATCTCAAAAATATACAAGCAGCTTATGCAGCTCCATACCAGAAAAATAATTTTTAAAAAATGGGCCAAAGAACTAAACAGACATTTCTCCAAACAAGACATACAGATGGCTAGGTGAAGGTGAAGTCGCTCAGTCTTGTCCGACTCTTTGCGACCCCGTGGACTGTAATGTACTAGGCTTCTCTGTCCATGGGATTCTCCAGGCAAGAATACTGGAGTGGATTGCCATTTCCTTCTCCAGGGGATCTTCCCAACCCAGGGATCGAACCCAGGTCTCCCGCATTGGAGGCAGACGCTTTAACCTCTGAGCCACCAGGGAAGCCCCAGATGGCTAACAAACATGAAAAAATGCTCAACATCACTCATTATCAAAGAAATGCAAATCAAAACCACAATGAGGTACCATCTCCTGCCGGTCAGAATGCTGCTACTGCTTCTGCTGCTAAGTCGCTTCAGTCATGTCTGACTCTTAGTGACCCCATGGACTGCAGCCTACCAGGCCCTCTGTCCATGGGATTTCCCAGGCAAGAGTATTGGAGTAGGGTGCCATTGCCTTCTTTGGTCGGTCAGGATGGCTGCTATCAAAAAGTCTACAAACAATAAATGCTGGAAAGGGTGTGGAGAAAAGAGAACCCTCTTACACTGTTGGTGGGAATGCAAACTAGTACAGCCACTATGGAGAATAGTGTGGAGATTCCTTAAAAAACTGGAAATAGAACTGCCATATGACCCAGCAATCCCACTCCTGGGCATACATACCAAGGAAACCAGAATTGAAAGAGACAGGTGTACTCCAATGTTCATCACAGCACTGTTTACAATAGCTAGGACATGCAAGCAACCAAGATGTCCATTGGCGGATGAATGGATTAGAAAGTTGTGGTACATATACACAATGGAATATTACTCAGCTATTAAAAACAATACATTTGAATCAGTTCTAATGAGGTGGATGAAACTGGAGCCTATTATACACGTGAACTAAATCAGAAAGAAAAACACCAATATAGTATATTAATGCATATATATGTAATTTAGAAAGATGGTAACGATGACCTTATATACAAGACAGCAAAAGAGACAGATATAAAGAACAGACTTTTTGACTCTGTGGGAGAAGGTGAGGGTGGGATGATTTGACAGAACAGCATTGAAACGTGTATATTACCATATGTGAAATAGATCACCAGTCCAAGTTTAATGCATGAAACAGGGCACTCAAAGCCAGTGCACTGGGACTGGGGAGGGAGGTGGGAAGGGGGTTCAGGATGGGGGGCACATGTACACTCATGGTTGATTCATGTCAGTGTATGGCAAAAAACACTACAATATTGTAAAGTAATTAGCCTCCAATTAAAATAAAGCCTTTGACTCTGTGGATCACAATAAACTGTGGGAAATTCTTCAAGAGATGGGAATACCAGACTGCCTGACCTGCCTCTTGAGAAACCTATATGCAGGTCAGGAAGCAACAGTTAGAACTGGACATGGAACAACAGATTGGTTCCAAATAGGAAAAGGAGACGTCAAGGCTGTATATTGTCACCCTGCTTGTTTAACTTCTATGCAGAGTACATCATGAGAAACGCTAGGCTGGAAGAAGCACGGGCTGGAAGAAGCACAAGCTGGAATCAAGATTGCTTGGAGAAATATCAATAACCTGAGATATGCAGATGACACCACCCTTATGGCAGAAAGTGAAGAGGAACTAAAAAGCCTCTTGATAAAAGTGAAAGTGGAGAGTGAAAAAGTTGGCTTAAAGCTCAACATTCAGAAAACGAAGATCATGGCATCTGGTCCCATCACTTCATGGGAAATAGATGGGGAAACAGTGTCAGAGTTTTTTTGGCGGGGGGGGCCTCCAAAATCACTGCAGATGGTGACTGCAGCCATGAAATTAAAAGACCCTTACTCCTTGGAAGGAAAGTTATGACCAGCCTAGATAGCATATTTTTGGAGAAGGAAATGGCAACCCACTCCAGTACTCTTGCCTGGAGAATCCCAAGGGCGGAAAAGCCTGGTGGGCTGCCGTCTATGAGGTCGCACAGAGTCGGACACGACTGAAGCGACTTAGCAGCAGCAGATAGCATATTTAAAAGCAGAGACATTACTTTGCCAACAAAGGTCCGTCTAGTCAAGGCTATGGTTTTTCCTGTGGTCATGTATGGATGTGAGAGTTGGACTATGAAGAAGGCTGAGCACCGAAGAATTGATGCTTTTGAACTGTGGTGTTGGAGAAGACTCTTGAGAGTCCCTTGGAATGCAAGGAGATCCAACCAGTCCATTCTGAAGGAGATCAGCCCTGGTATTACTTTGAAGAGAATGATGCTAAAGCTGAAACTCCAGTACTTTGGCCACCTCATGCGAAGAGTTGACTCTTTGGAAAAGACCCTGATGCTGGGAGGGATTGGGGGCAGGAGGAGAAGGGGACGACCGAGGATGAGATGGCTGGATGGGATCACTGACTCGATGGACATAAGTCTGAGTGAACTCCGGGAGTTGGTGATGGACAGGGAGGCCTGGTGTTCATGGGGTTGCAAAGAGTAGACACGACTGAGCGACTGAACTGAAGTGACTGAAAATAAATAAACTAAAAAAAAAGAATTTCTATGCTTTTTGAACACACCTTGGAATAGTAGTTCAGAAGCTACTGTAACAGTAGTTATACATGGAATAAATTTGTTAAAGAAAATTTCTTAAAACTTTAGATATTTTATTTATTTTTTAAATTGAAGAATATTTGATTTGCAATCGTGTTAATTTGTGTTGTATAACAAAGTGACTCAGGTATACCTATGCAGACCTTCTTTTCAATATTCAATAGTTATGCGATACAGTAGGACTCTATTGTTTATATAAACAACTATATATAATAGTTTCCATCTGCTAACCCCAAACTTCTAGTCCATCCCTTCCCCACCCCTTCCCTTTGCCAACTACAAGTCTGTTATTTATATCTCTGAGTGTGTTTTGTAAAACAAGTTAATTTGTGTCATATTTTAGATTCCATATGTGAGTGATATCGTATGATATTTGTCTTTCTCTGTCTGACTTATTTCATTTGACATGATAATATCTAGTTGCATCCATGTTGCTGCAAACAGCATTATTGCATTCTTTTTGATGAGTTAGTAATATTCCATTGTGTGTGTGTGTGTGTGTGTGTGTACACACATATATATATATAAACACATACACCACATCTTCCTTATCCATTATCTGTTGATGGACATTTAAGTTGTTTCCATGTACTGGCTATTGTAAATAGTGCTGCTATAAGGATAGCAGTGCATGTATCTTTTTGAATTATAGTTTTGTCTGGATATATGTCCAGGAGTGGGATTGTTGGATCATATGAGGAAAACTTTTAAACTGTCAAAAATAACTTTAACCACCACCTCCCCCATTTGATTAAATATGCTAGGGAAAGAATTTATCCTTTTTTCTCTCAAAATAGAATTATGCCTTAAAATCACTGTCATTTGGAGAGGTCATCAAAGATCATGCAGCCAAAATAATGTAACAAAAGAATGGCAGGGGTCTGTTAGGTGGTTAATTAAATAAATAAATGTTATTTTCCTAAATTTTGTGATATTTGTGGGGTTTGTTAGTTTTTTAAAGTCTGGGATTTATTTATTTTCTCATTCATTAGACATAATCATATCTATACCATTTTGTATTGGTGGGTTTCTTTTCTGTTTTTATTCTTTTAAAACAGGGTCTCCAAGTTGAACAAACCCCAGGTCTCATAAAACCTGGGCCCATACCTGAGTTTGAAACTTGTGTTGCCAATATTTTATCTCGGTTTGTAACTTATCTTTTGGCTTATTCATGGCATTTTTTTTCACTGTGAAAAGTTTTAATTTCCTTGTTGTCATGTTTAATCAGCTTTTCCTCTCATCATCTCTGATTTCCTGTCTTGGTTAGAAAGTCCTCCTTCATTTAAAAATAATGAAAAAAATTAATGATTTCTTTAAAAATGTCTAATATTTCTTCTATGTGTTTAAATGCTTGATTCATCTGGAATTAATTCTTGAGTAAGAATTTTTAAAAATTATCCAGCTTTATGAATGTCATTTATGGAATAACCAGTCTTCTTATTGATTAGAAGTGATACTTTATTATATAGTAAATGCTGATATGTGATAGGACTTATTTGCCCAAATCTATTCTATTGATCTACCTATTCTTGCACCATTACCATCAATTTAAAACATATATTTTAATGTCTGGTAATGGTAATATCCTTTCATTATTCTTCTTTATCCTAAAAAATTTTTCCAAGTTATACTTTTGTGCTTATATTTTCATACAAAGTTTAGAATCAGCTTCCATAGATCTGAGGGCATCTGTCTGTATATCTTTTGTAATCATATTAAATTTTAAGATTGATTTAGGGAAAATGTCACAGAATTTAAGCATCCCTTTCAAGCATAGTGTATGCTTTTCTCTTTATTCAATTTTCATATTGTCTTCTTCAGTTTTCTTCACATATATCTTGTGTATTTCTGGTTCAAATCATTCATAGACATAATCATATCTATACCATTTTGTATTGGTGGGTTTTTTGTTTGATATGCTACCAGAAAGGGATTGTTTCCCAACTGGTTGTTCTTCCTATATAGAAAAGCTATTGATTTTTAGATATTATTAATGCAATAATATCCTTTTCTTTTTGGTTGGCAGCAAAAATAATACACAATTGTATTCTATTAAAGAATATATGCAGAATTCTTCTATTTGGCCCTATTCTACTCTATTCCATTCCATTCTATTCTTATTTGTAACAGTTTCTTGGTTCACAGACCATCATAACATCTCCTAAAACGACTTGAAAAGGGCTTAGGTACCACACCTCACCACTGGCCTTGGGACACACCTAGTAGAGAGCCTGCTGTGCTTTGTAGCAGCTCTGAGCCTGCTGAGATCTTGATGTTCAGGACCTATTCTTAGCTCCATGACCATCGTAGATTCTGCTGCTTTAATGCTGAACTCTCAGAACCACGTTGCACTCGACACCTGGCATTTCCTCAGAGAGAGCTAGTTCAAATGGAAACAGCCCAGCTGTGCTTTCTCCATATGTGTGACTGGAAGGCTCTGGATGGCCGTTATGCAACTTTGCATCTGGTGCTTCTCTGTCAGTCTTGCAAACACTCTTTGCATTCAGGATCAGATAAATCATTCTCTCTGTGCTCAGTCACTCAGTCATGTCCGACTCTTTGAGACCCCATGGACTGTAGCCCGCCAGGCTCCTCTGTCCATGGGATTTCCCAGGCAAGAATTCTGGAGTGAGTTGCCATTTCCTTCTCTAGGGGATCTGCCTGACCCCAGGATGGAACTCATGTTTCTTGTGTCTCCTGCATTGACAGGCAGATTCTTTACCACTAGTGCTACCTACATGGTGAGTTATCTATAGCAGCTCTTAATAGTCGAACAGGGATTTCTCTGTAGGGTCTGTTTTCTGAGTGGCCTCCAACTAGTGTTGAAGCAATGAGCTTCGCTGATTTCTTCAAGCAAGCTGGGCTGGGTCCTGGCAGCCCATTTTCCAGAACTGAGTGGTCCCTTCCTGCTGTGTCTTCTCACCTTGTTCTTCACAGAGGCAGCATGGCTTCTCTGCATCATGAGTTACCCAAGATCTTGTCTATGAAATTCTCTGCTCTGTTACATTTTCTGGTGGCTAAAGCACAGAATTCACCTGCTTTTTTGTGAAGTTAGAACACAGTACTCACAGGTGGAATCACTCAATTCCTTTTCTTTTTTAAATTTATTGAAAACTGTTAAATAGAGAGTGAATGAACAACAAGGTCCTACTTTACAGCATAAGGAACTATATTCAATGTTCTGTGATAAACCATAACAGAAAAGAATACAAAAACAATGAATGTGTATATATATAATGTATAACAGAATCACTTTGCTCTACAGCAGAAATTAACACAGCATTCTCTCTATATATAATAGTTTTCATCTGCTAATCCCAAAATCCCCCTCTCCATTGGCAAACACAAGTCTGTTGGCTATGTCTACAGTCTGTGTCTGTTTCTTGGATAGGTTCATCTGTGCCATTATTTAGATTCCACATATTAAGTGATCTCACATGGTATTTGTCTTTTCTGACTTACTTCACCTAAGCATGATAATCTCTGGGTCCACCCATGTTGTTGCAAATGGCACTACTTCATTCTTTTTTGGGGCCAAGTAGTAGTTCATTGTATACGTACACCACATCCTCTTTATCCATTCCTCTGTTGAAAGACACTTAGGTTGCTTCAGTGCAAGCGTGCTACGTCACTTCAGTCGTGTCTGACTTTTTGTGACCCCATGGACTGTAGCCCATCAGGGTCCTCCGTCCATGGGATTCTCCAGGCAAGAATACTGGAGTGGGTTACCATGCCCTTCTCCAAGGTTGCCATCTCCTTCTCCAGGGGATCTTCTGACCCAGGAATCTCCATGAACACAGGGACGCCAGGTGGCGCCGCGGTGAAGAATCCTCCTGCCAATGCAGGAGACACAAGAAATGTGGGTTCAATTCCTGGGTCAGAGGATCCCCTGGAGAAGGGGATGGCAACCACTCCAGTATTCTTGCCTGGAGAATCCTGTGGACAGAGGAGCTTGGTGGACTCCAGTCCATGGGTTGCAAAGAATCGGACATGATTGAACACACACATGAACATAGGGGTGCATGTATCTTTTTGAATTATAATTTTGTCCAGATATATGCACAAGAGTGAGACTTCAGGATAATGTGGCAAATCTATTTTTAGTTTTTCAGCACCCTTCCTACTGCTCTCCATAGTGGCTGCACCAATTTACACTCCCATCTGCCTTCCTTTTCTGATTGGATGGGGACAGTGTCCTCTCCCATTCTCAGCTTGCCGGGTCCTCTAAGTGGGCGAAATGGAGACTCTTAGGCAAGCAACTCCCATTGACATGAAACACTGTGGAAATGATTCTGGAGTCTTAACACGGCCAACTCAAGTGGCTGTGGCCCAGCCTGGGGAGGACTTTGTAGGTGATTGTTTCAGAACCTGTGCCTTTAGCCCTATCTGATCTATGGATTGTTTCAAAACAATCTGTTGAGAAAAGAGGGGGAGAGAGCCATATTCATACTGTTGAACGTCCTTCTCAAAGAGTGAGTTCTTTCTCAGGGGGAGGAGCTTAATTTTCTTCTGTCACTCACGTTCTGTTTCCCATGATAACCCCAGGAGGTGGATGCTCTCTTAGAAGCAGATGGGATATTTTTGTAGTCAGGGGAACAGACCAACCTGCTCAAGGTCACAAAGCACAAAGAGTTAGGATTAAGACCTTGACCAGCCTGACTCTCAATTCATGCGCTTTTCCCATAGTCCTTTTAAAAAAATTGACATGAGCTTCACATAACATAAAAGTGAGAAATTCAGTGGCATTTAGTGCCTTCGCAATGTTGTACAACCACCACCTAATTCCAAAATGTTTTCACCACCCCTAAAGCAGATCCTGTGCTCATTAGCAGCCCCTTCCCCCTCCCCGCTTCCCCGGCCCGGTCCTGGCCGCCGTCCTATTCATCTCTTTTCTGTCTCTACAGCTTTGCCTATTCTGGACACTTCATCCACATGAAATCACACGACATGTTTTCTTCTGTGTCTGGCTTCTTTCCTCTACCAGTATGCTTCAAGCCATTCTTGCTGTAGCCTGAGTCTGCGCTTCTGTCCTTGTGGCTGCAAAGCTTTCCACTGCCTGGACAGACCACCACCTCCTGTGGCTCCACCTGCCCATCGGTGAGCACTGGCTTGTCTCCACCCACTGGCTGTTGTGACTAGAGTTGCCTAGTCAGCCTGTACACAGTGGTGTACAGGTGTTTGCCTCTTCTCTTATCTGATCTTGGTTATGGGGATCCGACAGATCTACCTGCAGAATGAAAAGGGAAATGGTGGGTGGTCTGCACCCCATTCCTGAGAGGGGCACAGAACTCTTGGTTTCATGGAAAGAGGCTGGGACTAGCAACCCCAGGGCTGGAGGAAGCCTTCTGTCTTGTAGGCAAACTCAGATCCTCTCTATCTTTGGGAAGCAAAAGTGGGTCCTGATTAGGAAAATGTCTCCTCCACCCTTGTACCACCATGATGAAGAAGTTGTTTGGAAAAGGAGTGTCCTTCTGGCTAGTTAGCTTCTTATTTTTCATACCATTTTTTTTGAAGAAAATTTAAAAAAAAAATTGGCTACATCCTGCGGCTTGTGGGATCTCAGTTCACTGACCAGGCATCAAACCCATGCCCTCAGCAGTGAAAGCTTGAAGTCCTAACCACTGGACCCAGCAGGGACTTTCCCAGTTAGTTTTTTAGATCATGGTGGTTTGTGTAAGGCAAGTGACTCAACCACAGTGGTCGAGGGTGTATTAGATTTTCCTGATGAGCCCGTTTTGTAAGCCTGTTAATTGGAAAAGCAACAGAAACCATCTCCGGAGACTCTTACCTTTTTGTAAAAAGGACCTGTCGCTGGTGCCTGGTCCCCGCCTAGGCAGGTGGCACTGGGACCCTTCAGAGCTGCAGTCGAGGTCTGTGGTACCTAACATGTGGCTTTCTTCCCAGAAGCTAAATTCTTTAGCATCTTTAAATCACACACGATGGGTTTTCATCTCAGGGAACAAACTGTTTCCCCGCACACTTGTGTGTGCATCTGTGTGCGTGTCCAGTCCACACACTTTTCCTAGTCTGTCACTCTGCCGCGTTGCTAGGTAGCTGGTCGTCTGTGGAAGAGTCCGAACTTCTTGAGGGACGAGGAGGACACATATGTTATTTTCTTTGGATTCTGGAGGTTGGGGCGGGCGGGGGCGCCAGACCAGAGGGTAAAGACCCGAACAGCTTGAGTGGTTCACATAATCGCTTAATTCCCGGCTGCGCTTGAGTTTCTTAGCTTTGTGGGGCGCGCGAGGGCAGGTTTTCCGCGGCCGGTAGGTTGCAGGAGGCCCCTGGCAGCTAACAGGGGAGAGCTTGCGTTGTTATTCCCCAGACGGAGCATCACCCACTGAACCCCAAATCCTGCGTGGCTAAGAGAGCTGTGTGGCCTCCATTTCTGTCCCCGCTTTTGGCCACAACTCGGTGGAAAAGACGCTGGCAGGGAGGGGAGAGCCATCTTGGGGTGTGTGTGTGTGTGTGTGTGCGTGTGCGTGTGTGTGTGTGTGTGTTTAAAACACTGACGTTTCCTGGGCTCTGGGTACCGCTGCATGGCGGTTGGTTCCCCACCCCCACCTCCCCCCGCCCCGATCTTTTTCTCTTTGGGCCTGAGTGCCTGCCTGCAGAAAACTA
>SJXQ01002457.1:505974-522469 GCA_006408695.1 Aepyceros melampus | reverse complement strand
TGGTCATTGGGTCACTGGGCTCGGGGCCACTGGGGGCTTCTGCAGGAATTGGGGGCGGGGGCTCTCCAGACCCTTCCACTGGGTTTGCAGTCTCCCCAAGTTCTTAGGATGGCAGGGTGAGCGAGAAGGGGAGGGCCTTGGGGGAAGGGGTCCACCCTGAGCTCTCTCTCTGCATCATCACCTTTTACTAAAGTGAGACCCCCTCCCCACCTCATTAAGGGACAGAAAATGTCCCAGGGAGAGCAGGGGGAGGAAGAAGGGAATGAGCTGGCTCTGAACATGGAAGATGGGATGGAGAGAGGAGGGGGGCGTGGACCACCTCTCCTCACGCCCAGTTTCTGAACCAGGAGTAAAGGGGGTGCCATGGGAGGGGAACATTTTAAACTTAGCCCGATTGCAAGGTGAACAGTCCTGGGGGGGTCCCCTCCCCATCCTGACACCCCAGCCCCTCTGCTTTCTCCCAGCCCTGCTGTGGAATCCCCTGTTGTGGCCCGGACCCCTAGTCCGTGGTGTTTGGGGTTTTGTTATCTTGGAGTGTGATTTGGGCTCCTGTGAAGTTGAAGCCTCCAGACGAGATGCTTGGGTACCACCCGGGCTCGTGTCTCTGGCGTGGGGCTGCGGTGTGGGAGGCAGGCAGGCAGACCGCCCCAGCTGCAGTGTGGGGTGACTGGGCTGTGCCCCAGAGCCTACGGCTGCTCTGCTGGCCGTATGGCACTGTACCCGGGACACGGAGCAAAGCGTTCTGAGGTTATTTCAGGGAAGTGGCTGGCAGCTGATATTTACCACCCTCCCCTCCTGAGAAGATGACAAAATGGGTCAGGGAAAGGTTGGCGCTGTCAGCGTGCCAGGAGAGTGGGTGGGACTTAAGGGGCTGCAACCTCCCCCCTCCCCAACCCCAGTCACAGGTCTGTGCCCTGCATACCCCAGATCAAAGCCAGCCACATGTGAATCCCTGATGGGGGGAGTCTGAAAGCTTCCCCAGGTGAGGCCATGTGCCTACTGGGCTGAGAACTAGCAATTAAAAAAAAAAGGCAGCAAACCAATTCCACTGATTCTCTCCTCTGTATTTTCCAGTCTCAGTTCTCCCTACGTGGTTGGCGTTTGGGAGAACAGCCTGTGCTTAAAGGGCAGGAGGAGGGGCACAGAGCAGCGAGGTTCTTTCCTGAGCTTCCACTTCCAAGCCTCCCTCCTTTGTGTTTTTGGTGTGAAGCTTGAAGTTTTAATTAGCGCCAGGGCTCTCAAAGGTTGGGGAGCATCCGAGTCGTGGAGGGAGCAGGGTGAGAGCAATTTCTGAGCAGTGCTGGGGATGGGGTCCAGGGTTCAAATTTCTCAGTTTCTGGTGCTGATGCTCCTGATCCAGGGACCTCACTTTGAGAACTGCTGGGTTAGGGGTCACCCCCAAGGTGGTCAAGCATCTGTGGGAGTCATCTACCGTGCTCTTGACTTTGGTTGTGAGTATAAACAAAGTGTGATTCTAGCAAAGCCCTGGCCCCTCCGGTGGGTGTAGGCTGGTGTTGGAACTTTGCTGGTAGCAAGGAGACTCCTTTCCTGCATGGTTGGAGCAACTGCTCCCGGTGGTAGAAGAGGTAGAGGATTTACCCGCTGAATTTCCCAGTTATTTTGGGGTAGTGGAAGGTTGGAATCTGTGTAGTCCTGGGAACTTGTTTAAGGATGCATCTCCTGCTATGCTGCTCTATTATGGATGCACTGGAGTGGCTGACCCTGACTTCTCGTAAACTGTTCTTCATTTCTCTGGTTCCTTTTGAATTAGATCGTTATACTCTATGAACAGTGTTTCTGCAGTTTCTCTTTGCCTCTGCCTGTCCATTTGAAAAGCTGCCTGATCTTGTTATGGCATCCGCTGCAAGCTCACAGTTGCAGAGAAGCAATGGCCTGTTGATGTTGATGCCACTGCACTGGTGCAAAGGGTTGGATGAACCTCACTCCACAGTCCCTAATGTGTTATTGTTATAGATTCTGCTTTCCCCTTTCCTTCTCTCTGTCTCCCTTCTCTCTCTCCCCTGCCTCTCTTCCTGTCTCTTCCCTTTCACCCCAGTCCCCACCTCCTTTATCTTTCCCATCACAGCCAGTCCCTCAACGCGTTTGATATATAACCCTGAATTTGCATCTATGAGAAACATTAGTGCTGCCACATTCCCAGGTGTTCTGATGAACAGAAATTCTGTGGTGCTCTGGACCTTGTTCTGTTTCCTGCTTCCGTCATGCAGCCCTGACCTTTTGCAGTCCATCTGTGTCAAAGTGTGTATTTCTGCCGAGTTACCTCTAACTGCTGCGTAATATTCTGTAGAGCTCACAGGCCACCTTTCTCTTGCCCGTCCCCACTGAGGACACCAGGCTGGCTCCAGAGCCCAGGTGCACAGGTGACGCAGCAGCATCCTTGCACGTGCGCCTGAGGGTCCTGAGTGAGAATCATCCTGCGTGCATCTCAGAAGTGGATCGCTGGGGTGGAGGGGATGTGTCTACCTCATTTCAGCAAGTTCTTCCAGCTCGCTCTGCAGGGTGCGTTCTCTTTCCCCATGTTCTTGCCAGCACTTAGCACTGTCTGACTTTCTAACATTTGCAACGAACTTTTCCAGCCCCTGTATATCCAGTTCTGCCTAAAGTTGTTTGGGAGGGAGTTTCCGCAGACACTTCAGTTCCAAACTAGCATTTGTGGGCAGCAGCAGAGTTGGGTGGGTTTTCAGGGGACTGGGCTATGTCTCTCAGAGTCACTTCTGAAGTCTTAGGCAGCCTGCTCTGAGTCTCAGGCCTATGGGTAACGGGTCTTCCTCTTTGAGAGCCGATGTCTGGGAGGGGCAGTGTCTGGGAGGGTCCTTTGGCTCATTCTTACAGTGACAAAGAATCTCAAATTAACCCTTGACATTTGAAGCTATGTTTTCAGTCACCAAGGTCCACTGAGAAGACTCAAAAAATAAATCATTCTCATGAGACTTTAAAGCTATTCCTGGCAACTGGACCTGAGTGGATCCATCTTCATAAGTCAATGATATCGTACTAGGGATTGTTGGGTTATGTGCGTGCTCAGTCACTCAGTCATGTCTGACTCTTTGCTACTGCATGCACTGTAGCCCACCAGGCTCCTCTGTCCGTGGGGTTTTCCAGGCAAGAATACTGAAGTGAGTTGCTGTTTCCACCTCCAGGGATCTTCCCGATTCAGGAATCGAATCCGTGTCTCCTTTGCTTCCTGCATTGGCAGGTGGATTCTTTACCACTGAACTACCTGGGGAGCCCCTGTTGGGTTATAATTAATGTATTATTAATAACATGTGTACATGACACATATATATTAATACGTGTATGAAGTGAAAGTTGCTCATTCATGTCTGACTCTTTGCAACCCTACAGACTAGACAGTCCATGGAATTCTCCATGGAGTGGAGTGGGTAGCCTTTCCTTTCTCCAGGGGATCTTCCCAACCCAGGGATCGAACCCAGATTTCCCACACTGCAGGCGGATTCTTTACCAGCTGAACCACAAAGGAAGCCCAATACATGCATTTAATGCATTAAATGGATACTTGAGAAATAACAATTTAAACCTGCCTTGACATTTCTTAGTTTTTCACTGGACCAGGAGGCTCATAAAATGGGAGAGGCTAGGACTTCTTTGGGATTCTGGATGACTTAATTCTTTTTCTAAATGTATTATTATTTTTTAATTGAAGTATAGTTGATTTACAATGTTGTGTTAATTTCTGCTGTATTCTTTTTTGTTGTTGTTATGTTTTTTCCCAGGACTTTGACTATAGTTCCTGTCCCCTATAGCAGGACAGTCAGATAACCTGTTCTTAATGTTCACTCACATGGGAAAGAAGTGTCACAACTTCCAGGCCCTGAGGGGCTTTGCAGGGACACAGATGGGTGAGGTGGCAGAGTCTGTGGCAACTGGGTGTGGGGGAGGTTGTTGAGAAATGGAGAGATCAGGATGACCTAAGGATATTCTTCTGAAATTATCTTATTTGCTGACATTTTTATTGTCTGTTTTTCCATGCAAGTGCTTTGCACATAGTAGGGTGTCAATAAATATCTTTTGGAAAGAATGAAGAAAAGTGAAAGTAAAAGTTACTCAGTCATGTCTGACTCTTTGTGACCCCATGGACAGTCCATGGAATTCTCCAGGCCAGAATACTGGAGTGGGTAGCTATTCCCTTCTCCAGGGGATCTTCCCAATCCAGGGATCAAACTCTTGCCTCCCACATTGCGGGCAGATTCTTTACCAACTGAGCTATCAGGGAAGCCAGGAATGAAGGAAGGAAATGACCTCTAAGAGGCCCCCGGGGATGGGGCAGTAACCTTTGGTCTGCTTACTGGCCTGCGCATTGTTGTCACCACAAGCTCTAACAATTATGCGTTCCGGATGGTTCTGTTCTCTAGAATGAAGCTCCTGGAAGGCAGCAGTTGTGATGTTTATTTTTGTAATCTAGGGATGAAGACAGTGCATTCACTTATTCATTCAACAAACATTTGAGCCCCTATTAAATATTAAGTAACATTTTGAGCACAGAGCAGCCGGCAAGATAGCTAAAATCTCTGCTCTTATGGTTGTGTGTATGTGTGTGTGTGTTTGACAACAAGCAGATGACTAAAAAACAAATGGAGAAGATACAGAAGATTATAACAGCCTGATGTGAGAGCCTGTGGAGGAGTGATCCTCGAAGTTCTCATGAAGGAAGTGACATTTAAGAATCCAGGTATACAGATACAGGTGCAAAGACCCTGAATATCTGAAGGAAGGAACAGCGGTTTCCTTTCTCTTAGATAGCTGTGCAGGAAGTGCCGGCAGGATGTTTTTGGAGCAGGTGGAATGACAGGGGTCTGGAGTCCTCAGGCTTTCACCCATGGACACTGAGCATGAGCTGTGAGCTCCTATGGGTGTCTGAAACCAGTGGGTGAGGGTAGTGCACTGCGGGCAGATTCTTTACCAACTGAGCTATCAGGGAAGCCAGGAATGAAGGAAGGAAATGACCTCTAAGAGGCCCCGGGGTGGGATGGGGCAGTAACCTTTGGTCTGCTTACTGGCCTGCGCATTGTTGTCACTACAATTATGTGTACAATTATGTGTCACTGCAATTATGTGTTCCGGATGGTTCTGTTCTCTAGAATGAAGCTCCTGGAAGGCAGCAGTTGTGATGTTTATTTTTGTAATCTAGGGATGAAGACAGTGCATTCACTTATTCATTCAACAAACATTTGAGCCCCTATTAAATATTAAGTAACATTTTGAGCACAGAGCAGCCGGCAAGATAGCTAAAATCTCTGCTCTTATGGTTGTGTGTATGTGTGTGTGTGTTTGACAACAAGCAGATGACTAAAAAACAAATGGAGAAGATACAGAAGATTATAACAGCCTGATGTGAGAGCCTGTGGAGGGGTGATCCTCGAAGTTCTCATGAAGGAAGTGACATTTAAGAATCCAGGTATACAGATACAGGTGCAAAGACCCTGAATATCTGAAGGAAGGAACAGCGGTTTCCTTTCTCTTAGATGGCTGTGCAGGAAGTGCCGGCAGGATGTTTTGCCGGCAAGATAGCTAAAATCTCTGCTCTTATGGTTGTGTGTATGTGTGTGTGTGTTTGACAACAAGCAGATGACTAAAAAACAAATGGAGAAGATACAGAAGATTATAACAGCCTGATGTGAGAGCCTGTGGAGGGGTGATCCTCGAAGTTCTCATGAAGGAAGTGACATTTAAGAATCCAGGTATACAGATACAGGTGCAAAGACCCTGAATATCTGAAGGAAGGAACAGCGGTTTCCTTTCTCTTAGATGGCTGTGCAGGAAGTGCCGGCAGGATGTTTTTGGAGCAGGTGGAATGACAGGGGTCTGGAGTCCCCAGGCTTTCACCCATGGACACTGAGCATGAGCCGTGAACTCCTATGGGTGTCTGAAACCAGTGGGTGAGGGTAGTTTGCCAGTTCCATCCAAAGGGAATTGGCCACAGGGTTCCCTTTTTCGAGATGCAAAGGTTCCCCTCCCTACTTCCTCTTGTCCCCATCTTGCCCCACCCCATTGCCTGCTGCCATCAAGAAAACCTGTTTGTCTTGCCTTTGGAAAAAAGGCATTTTGAGTGGGGCTTGTGGCTGCTGATCTGGTCAGGGGGGACTTTGGAAAGATTCTCTATGATAAAATATTCTTGTTGCCAAAACCCAGCATGGATGCTGTGATGATGGAGTTTAGAATTGGTTGCTGGAGTTGACTCAGCAGAGTTGGTTTCCATTGGGAAGTTATGGATGGTTATTGTTGACTGATTGTTTCTAAGACAGAATCACTCCTCATCATGTTGCTCCCACTGTTACTTCAGACTCAGAGATGTAGAGAGATAATAGGGCCATGGGGTTGTTTGCTTGTTTCTAATGTTTCCCTCCCTTGTTTCTAACAGCACTCCCCTGCCCCATCCCAGAAGGAGCTCTGGAGTATTAGGAAATCATGTTTGGTTGTTAGCTCCACGTCTTTAAAGAGCTCAGATTTAGGGGCCAAGAATCTGATCTGTGTATCTACCTAGTTACCCAGGACTTGCTCTAGGGGGTTGGGATGCTGGTGAGCTGAGGGGCAGGTTTGGAGCAAGTGACAGGGCTGCCTCTGCTGATGTCGAAACCACACTGACCGTCCCTACACAGCTCACTATGTGGGTTCTGCATCTTGAATTTGTTTTTTCAATGACATCTTAAAAAAATTTTTTTTTTATTTATTTGTCTGCACTGGGTCTTGGTTGTGGCATACAGAATCTTTAGTTTATGGCATGTGAACTCTTAGCTGCATCATGTGGGATCTAGTTCTCGACCAAGAATTGAACCCAGGCCCCCTGCATTGGGAATGAAGAGTCTTAGCCACTGGACCACCAGGGAAGTCCTTAATTTTTTTAAAATTAATTGTTATTGGAGTATAGTTTGCTTTACAATGTTGTATTATAATAGTTTCTACTGTCCAGCAAAGTGAATCAGCTGTATGTATACATATATCCCCTCTTTTTGGAATCTCCTTCCCATTTAGCTCACCACAGAATAATGAGTAGAGTCCCCTGTGCTAAAGGTTCTCATTAGTTATCTGTTTTTTTGTTGTTGCTGTTTAGTCAGCAAGTTGTGTCCAACTTTTTGCGACCCCCGTGGACTGCAGCACACTGGGCTCCCCATCCTCTGCTATCTATTGAAGTTTTCTCAAATTCATGTCCATTGAGTTAGTGATGCTATCTCACCATCTCATCCTTTGCCACCCTCTTCTCCTTTTGCAGAAGTCCCTGAGTTTTATTATAAAAGTAATGCCTTTCATTGTGGGAAACTTAGAAAGTATTTTAAAAAAGGCAGGAAGAAGAAAATATTGTTGATTCATAATCCCGTCACCCAAAACCAACCATTGTTAATCTGGCATTTTTCCAGTTTCTTCTCTATGAGGGTTTTTATTTCATTAACTGTTTTGAAGTATGTTTTTAAAACATTTTACAGGATAAAGTTGGCATTTCTACATGATATAGAAAGATACTACAAAAACATATCTTAGAGTAGCTATGTAATACTTGAACATGGTTATTCCCAGCTTACTTATCATACAGGACCATTCAGACTGTTTCAATTTTTCCTCATTATTACAAATAATGGTGGCTACCCTGGTGGCTTAAAAATAGTTCCTGGTGGCTCAGAGGTTAAAGTGTCTGCCTCCAATGTGGGAGACCTAGGTTCGATCCCAGGATGGGGAAGATCCCCTGGAGAAGGAAATGGCAACCCACTCCAGTATTCTTGCCTGGAGAATCCCATGGATGGAGGAGCCTGGTAGGCTATAGTCCATGGGGTCGCAAAGAGTCGGACACGACTGAGTGACTTCACCTTACCCTGGTGGCTTAGATGGTAAAGAATCTGCCTGTAATGCAGGAGACCCAAGCTGGGTCCCTGGATTGGAAAGATCCCTTGGAGAAGGAAATGGCTACCCACTCTAGTGTTCTTGCCGGGAGAATCCCCACGGACAGAGGAGTCTGGTGGGCTACAGTTCGTGTGTGTGTGTGTGTGTGCTCAGTCACTTCAGTTATGTCCGACTCTTTGCGACCCCGTGGAATGTAGCCCACCAGGCTCCTCTGTCCCTGGGATTCTCCAGGCAAGAGCACTGGAGTGGGGTGCCGTGCCCTCCTCCGGGGATCTTCCTGACCCAGGGATCAAACCTGCATCTCCTGCCCTGCATGCAGATTCTTTACTGCTGAGCCGCCTGGGAAGCCCGGCTACAGTCCGTGAGGTCTCAAAAGAGTTGGACACAACTGAGCAACTAACACACACACGGTACCCAATTTGCTGTCCTTCTGGGTGACAAATGGGGCCGTCCATTTGGAGGGTCAAGGGGTTTTTATAGCAGGGTCTTCCATGGCACAAGGCAGTCCCACAAGAGAGTCTCAAACTAGCTGTCAAGGTAGATTACAACCTCACTTCCCCTCCAGAACCTCCACTTCTCCGGAATTCTCTGGCCATCAAAGTGAATCATGCCTGCTGCCACTCAGACACCCCATCTTGAGGACTGGGGGTCACTTTGGACTTCTCCCGGCCCACTCGCATCCGATTTTGTGGAGCCTGTCTGATTATGGCTGTGGCCAAATCTCCAGTGCTGGCAAGTGGCTGATACACAGTAGGTGCTCAGGAATGATGAACTGGTGTATGTGACGCCCTCCAGGGTGGGCTAGGTGCCTTTGTCACCTCCAGACTCTGGACAGTCCTCAAGCCCACCAGCTCTGGGTAGGGTCCCTTCACTCCAGTTCTGGACCATTAAAAAAATTTTTTTTAATGTGGACCATTTTTTAAAGTCTTTATTGAATTTGTTACAACACTGCTTCTGTTTTGTGGGTTTTTTTTGGGGGGGGGCATGAGGTATGTAGGATCTTAGCTCCTTGACCAGGAACTGAACCCTCAACCTCTACTTTGGAAGGTGACGTCTTAAGTACTGGACCCCCAGGGGAGTCCCTGGACCATTAAAAAATTATTTTTGAGTTTTAATTATTTGTTTAGTTTTGGCTGCTCTGGGTCTTTGTTGCTGTGCACAGGCTTTCTCTAGTTGCAGTGGGCGGGCTTCTTCTTGCAGTGGCTTCTCTTGTTGTGGAGCACAGGCTCTAGAATGGGGAGGTAGTAGTTGCTGCACACGGTTTATTTGCCCTTGGGCATGTGCGATCTTTGTTCCCAGACCAGGGATCAAACCTGTGTCCTCTGCACTGGCAGATGAATTCTCAACCACTGGACCACCAGGGAAATCCTGGACCATTTTTTAGGCTGAGAAGTAAGTAAGGGAGCCTGTGTGAACAGCTCTTGGAACTGTAGACGCAGTAATATGTGTGCCACTGATGGGCATCCCTGTGTGTCCTTGAGTTTTACGTGTGCAGCACTGAGGTTTTATGAAGTGGGCTTTCGACATAGTTTAGACCCATTTTACAGACAGCACAATCATCTAAGAGACATGAGGAACTTTTCCAGGGTCTCACACCTGGGAAGGAAGGGTCCAGATTTTAAATTTGGGTCAACCAAGCTCGGAAGCTGGTGGATATCCACTGTGCAGAATTGCCCTCATGGAAGGAAGAGCAAGCTGGCGAGTGTGTCTTGAAGGCAGTGGGCATCAGGGAGACGTGGTGGCAATGGAGGTGGGGAGGAAGCAGAGGCAGACCACGCAGTAGTGGTCAGAAGGGCCTCAAATTGGTTCTAGGTGAGGTTAAAAGCAACCGGAAGGTTCTCAGGGGAGCAGCGTGGTCTGCCTGTTTTCAGCAGGATGCTCTGGCTGCTGTGTGGGGTAGACTGCAGGGCAGAGGTGGATGAGGATACCGGAAGGGGCTGACATGGCCTCCAGGGGATGAGACGATGGGGTCTCAGCTCAGGCTGGGGCATAGCAGTGGTCATGGTGAGAAGAGATCAGATTCAGGACTTGAAGGGGAAAAGAGAGAATAAATCCATGGGAACAGACCTAGGATACAGCTGAGGATGGAGGAGGAGGTTGGGAGGAGAGACTGCATGGAACGACACACATCTCCATTTCCAGCAGTGGTTCTCAGATCTTTTAAAAAATATGGCTGCCAAAGATGGACATTGGTGAACCCATACAATGGAATACCACGTGTGCAGTGTGCTTGGTTGCTCAGTCATGTCCAACTCTTTGTGACCCTATAGACTGTATCCCGCAGGCTCCTCTGTCCATGGGGATTTTCCAGGCAAGAGTACTGGAGTGGCCTCCTCCAGGGGATCTTCCCAACCCTGGGATCGAACCCAGGTCTCCTGCATTGCAGATGGATTTTTTACCATCTGAGCCTCCAGGGAATACTATTCAGCTATAAAAAAGGAATGGCATTCAGATGCATCCCACGCCATGGACGAACCTTGGGAACAAGATGCTAAGTGAAAAGAGACAAGACATGGAGGATCACCTATTGTGTGATTCTGCCAGCATGAAATTTCCAGGACTGGAAACCCATGGACAGGAAGCAGGTTGGTGGCTGCACAGGGCTGGAGGACTGGGGAGACTGGAAAATGATAAAGGCGTTGAGTTTCTTTTTGAGGTGATGAAAACGTCCTAAAATGGAGTGTGGTGATGATTGCATGTATCTGAGAATATACTAAAATCCATTGATTTGTACACTTTAAACGGATGAGTTGGATGCTACTCGAGTTCCATCTCAATAAATCTGTTTTAAAAATATTGATATCCCTGCCCCATCCCAGAGCACCTGCTCTAAGAGGCTCAAGTGGGCCCTGAAGGGTGGTTTCAAAGGCTCCAGGGACTGTCGGGTGGCTCCAGGCTCTGGGAGCTGATCTGTTCAGTTCTGGTTCTCTGTGCAGCTGTATCCTCCTGCAGAAAGCCTGTTTCTTCCCCTTTCCTTGAGAGAGGGGCAGGGCTCCCTTCATCCTCTGTCATTTCTTCTGGACTTCCTCCAGGTGGTCAGTATTTGGAGGGTGCATGAACCCTCCAGGCCTGGGCAACTCCTCCTGCCCCAGCCCAGCATCCCAGAGGGGGAGGCCTGGGTGTGCATAGTGGCGTGTGCAGGGTCAGAGCTGTGGGCAAGGGGAAGCATTGATGTGGGTGGCATGTGATTCCCGGAGGTCCGAGTCACCCGAGGCTGCTTTCTTGTCTGCAACCAGCTTGTTTTAGCTCTGCTTTTTCTCAAGATCAGGAAAGTTGATCTTGTCACTGGAGGATAAATTTGATTCTTTGTGTTTTCTCTGTCGTTTCAAAATTTCACAGTTAATTTCTCTTCCATGGAGAGGGGGCGTGGAGGGTACAGCTGGCTGAGGTCAGCTCGACCATCAAAGTGGAGGCTAAGCAGAGCTGGTCCAAAATATTCCTTCCCCTTCCCCTGGGGTGTGGGATGTGTAGGGTGAAGGCTTCCTTTACTCCGTCAGAATATGGTCCTGCCACACTGGAGACCACTGGTATTTTCTGAATAATTCCTCTATTGATTAGTAATAATCCATTCAGTTCAGTTCAGTTGCTCAGTCGTGTCCGACTCTTTGCAACCGCATGGACTGCAGCACACCAGGCCTCCCTATCCATCACCAACTCCTGGAGTTTACCCAAACTCATGTCCATTGAGTCGGTGATGCCATCCAGCCATCTCATCCTCTGTACTGATTCATAATTCCACTTGCGAGTAGTCTGGAATTCAATCATAACAGTGGTACTAACAATAACTAACCCTATAAGGGGGGAGCTGTCATTCTCTGTGCCTTGTGGATGGGGCTTGAGACCAGGGGGCAGAAGTCACCTGCCCAATCTCATGAGGCTGGTGAGTGAAGCAGTCAAGTGCACTGGGCCTCTGTGGGCAGAGCTCACACCCTAACCATCATGCCACACTGCCACTGACGAGGGTGCTGACCCGTTCTTGCACTCACTTCTCTCCCTGTGGCTCCTGCAGTGGGAGTTAATCCCACAAAGGGGGCTGTGAAATGACCTTCAGTAGGTGGCACTGGCCATGTTTAAGAGTCTTAAACCGGATTGGCTAGCTCTTGCCTTAGCTCTGTGATCTTCGGGGTGTGTGATCATGGGTGTGTTTCTTTATATTTTTTTTATAGCTTTTTATTTTATATTCGGGTATAGCTGATCAGGAATGTTGTGATACCTTCAAATGAACAGAGAAGGGACTCAACCATACATATACATGTATCCATTCTCCCCCAACTCCCCTCCTGTCCAGGCTGCCACGTAACCTTGAGCAGTTTCTTGTGCTATATATAGGTCCTTGTTGGTTATCCCTTTAAAATATAGCAGTGTGTACCCGTCCATCCCAAATTTCCCAAGCATCCATTCCTGCATCCTTCCCACCCGCTGCCTCGGGCAACCATAAGATTGTTCTCTGACACACAATGAGTGTGTTTCTTAACCTCTCTGTGCCTCGTTTTCCTACCTATAGAACAGTGTCATCTGTCTCTTTCTCAAAGGATTGAGCTAATACAGGTAAACTGCTCAGTACCCAGTAAGCACTCAATACATATTTTAGCTCTTACCATTATTCTCATTCAGATGGGAAGACTGTAGATGGGATGTTTTGATGATTAAATGAGTTGAATGATGTGAAACATTCAGGACAGGGCCTGGCAGACAGTGAGGGTTCAACACAGGCTAGTTAGTATTATCTCTGCTATGGTTCTCGGATCCCAAACAGACCAGGCAGTAAAATGACAATGGAATGAATAGGATGAGATAAACAAGACAGGATCCCGTCTGATACATGAATATGGACCTTCTCCCTACACCCTGTGCTCCGGGTGGGAGGTTGTCCCTGAAAGCCTTACTTCCGCTCAGCTGACTGATGGCAGAGCTGACTCCCTGCACCAGCCCCTCCATCACTGGTGCCCTCATCCAGCACAGGATGAAAACATCACATTCTCCCTGCTCTCAGTGACTTGAATGTTTGAGCAGCCATTTACATCTTTCTGATGGGTAATCTGCAGAAACAGACACGTGCATATGAGGCTTGGCTCTCAGGAAGCTCCTTTATGAAATCCTCGCTGCCGTGTTGACCTGGGTGTGTGTTGGATGCTCAGTCGTGTGCTCTTTGAGACCATGGACTGTAGCCCACCAGGCTCCCCTGTCCATGATTCTCTAGGCAGGAACACTGGAGGGGGTTGTCATTCCCATCTCCAGGGGATCTTCCCGACACAGGGATCAAAGTCAGGTCTCCTGCACTGCAGGCAGATTCTTTAACGACTGGGCTACCAGGGAAGCATGTCGACTTGGGTAAGGGCTCCTTTAAACCCAGACCCGCTGGCTTATTTCAGGTCAAAATCAGACTCCATGTCGGGACTCCCCAGTTCTGATCTGTTTTAAGAGCCTCAAGCAAAGGTGCTTTCACTGGTCCTTTGAAGTTTGTTTTGACTTGCGTCTCTTGGGCAGTGCAGCCTAGATTTTTAAATAGATGCTTCTGCGATTTATTTACTTTTCTTTTCTTACGAGCAGAGCTACCTAAACCGTGTGGGAGGGAGAGACTTGTACAGGGAATGGCATCGTACAGTCCTGCTCGGGGTGTAGGGGCTGTGATGGGCTCGGCCTCTTTCTGTTTGGCTTTTGCACACTGCCTCTGGGAAGATGCTCAGTTAGAGCTCGGCCCCAGTCTGGGCAGATAGGACATTCCTGCAGCACGGGGAGCCTGAGGCTCTTTCCTTCTGCCCCGCACAGGGACCTGGAGGCCTATAGAAGAAAGGGAGACAGAGAAACAGTGGGGGGCCTTGAACACAGTAGATAGAGCAGCAGACACGTTCACTGATATTTTACCAGACAGGAGCACATCAGAAACAGGTGTGCTGGGACTTCCCTGGTGGTCCAGTGGTTAGGACTCTGTGCTTTCACTGCAGGGGATATAGGTTCTATCCCTGGTGAGGGAACTAAGATCCCACATGCCTTGCAATGCAACAACAACAAAAAATAATAATACTTTATTAAAAAAAGAAACAGGGGTACCCCAGGGGGTTAATGAGTGCACCTGGCCCATGGGAGAGCTGTATCTCCTCCTGACCACCCTCACCGCCAGAATGGTTCTGTGACTCACAATCTCGGGAGAAATGAATGGTGGAAACATAACTCCTTTCTTCCCAGAAGTAGATACATACAGAAAGGTTTGGATTAGGTGCCCCAGGAGCCCTGGGTTCTGGACTCTGTTTTGCAATGAACGGGTCGGTCACCTCACTGCCTAGGTTTGGTCTTCATGGTTCCAAAGTGCAGATAGTAATCTCATGCTGGGACTTCACTTTTCACTTTCATGCATTGGAGAAGGAAATGGAACCCACTCCAGTGTTCTTGCCTGGAGAATCCCAGGGACGGGGGAGCCTGGTGGGCTGCCGTCTATGGGGTCGCACAGAGTCGGACACGACTGACGCGACTTAGTAGCAGCAACAGCAGCAACTGAAAGTGGGGTCTGGCTGGTCGCCACTCAAAAGCCAATAAAGGGGCCAGTTGGTGGAGATGAACCTTTATTTAATTTTGGATGTTCGAAACCAGGGTGGGGTTGGGAGGGCAGACTCCTGTCCAAAGGCTGACTCCCCCCAACCCCTACTGACCACCAGTGGGCAAGAGCTTTTATAGATGGAGGGAGGGGGCTCTGTGAGAGACAGCACAGTCAGCTCTGACAGTCATCTTGAAATTGGTCCTCGGTGGTCTGACCAGCATCGTCTTGATTGTTTTCGGTACAGTTAGTCTTCGGTTCCAGGGTCAGCTGGTTTCAATTTCTTGACGGCAGGTCTCAAAATTGTGGCCGCTTATGTCATGGCCTCAGTCTAGCCATCACGTAGTTAACTTCTTTCACCTGGGGGGGGTTTCAGTATTAACAAGACAGCTTGCAGGATATGGCTCAGACTATTATCCACAGCCCTCGAGAAGGAATGGAAGGTCCTTAACCAAGTTTAATGACTAAACAATTATTATTTAGTCCTGTTGGGCAGTTTTCCTTTGTTTCTCCATTTTTCAGTTCTCTGATTAAACTTATTCTTTGGCCAAAGTTTTTCCACAGACAAAAGGCAGGCAGAGGACCTGGGGTGGGGGGCAAGGACCATAGAGTCCTGCTCGTTTCAGCACCACTGTTTCCAAACTCGGGTCACGCAGGCATCACCTCCCAACCTGGTGCATGCGGGTTGTGAGCGGTGGTGCTTTACTTGCTCCTTTATCTCTTCAGCGGGGTGATGTTCCCCCTCCATAAGGCCAGCTTTGTGACTTCTTTTTGCCCCAGTTGTCCAAGCCCATGCCATTACTGACTTAATATCTGTTTCCAATGGACTCATTTTCCTTTTTAAAGACATCTATGGAGGCAAAAATAAACAAATGCAATTTTATGTGATTATCATAAATGAAATCTTTATATCATGTTAGATGAAGCAGGACTAAAAATGAAAAGAGTGAAGATAAGAGATGTCTAATCGGTCCTAAGCATCTTCTCCTGCCTGCCTGGGCTCAGCTCCTGAGGTGCCCTCTCGTTGAGGGGGGTTTTGTGAGTGGAGCTTTTGAAGGGTGTTGAAGATAGTCTGGTCCCGATCGAGATTTCCTCCTGCAGGACCTCGTGTAAGAGAACAGATAATGAATTAATGTCATTTAATGCTGCCCCTGAATAATAATAATAATAAACAACAAACACTGTAACAGCTGACAGTGGCATTCAGCTCTCTCTGTGTGCCAAGCAATGTTGTAAACATTTTGCAGGTTTTAGCATATTAAATCTTCAAGGGAAGGACTTCCCTGGTGGGTCCAGTGGTGAAGCATTTGCCTTTCAATGCAGGGGACGTGAGTTCAATCCCTGATCTAGCAACTAACATCCCACATGTGTGTGTCGGACATGACTCTTTGTGACCCCATGGACTGTGGCCTGCCAGGCTCCTCTGTCCATGGGATTCTCTAGGCAAGGATACTGGAGTGGGTTGCCGTTTCCTTCTTCAGGGGATCTTCCCCATGGAAAGATCCAACCCACATCTCTTAAGCCACCTGCATTGTCAGGTGGGATCTTCACCAGCTGAACCACTGGATAAGCCCCCCTGACCTGACCCCTCGCTGCAGGGCAACTAAGCTGATGCAATGCAACTATTGAGACTGTACGTCCCAACTAGAGAGTCTGTATGCCCCAACAGAAATCTCATGTGCTGCAACTAAGACCCAACACAGCCAAATTAAAGGAAAAAAATAGATGAAGCAAAAGACAGCCAAATTTCTCTGATAATGAGTGATGTTGAGCATCTTTCCATGTGTTTGTTAGCCATTCGTATGTCTTCTTTGGAGAAGTGTCTATTTAGTTCTTTGGCCCATTTTTTGATTGGGTCATTTATTTTTCTGGAGTTGAGCTGCATAAGCTGCTTGTATATTTTTGAGATTAGTTGTTTGTCTGTTGTTTCATTTGTTATTATTTTCTCCCATTCAGAAGGCTGTCTTTTCACCTTGCTTATAGTTTCCTTTGTTGTGCAGAAGCTTTTAATTTTAATTAGATCCCATTTGTTTATTTTTGCTTTTATTTCCAATATTCTAGGAGGTGGGTCATAGAGGATCCTGCTGTGAT
>SJXQ01002457.1:474599-505712 GCA_006408695.1 Aepyceros melampus | reverse complement strand
TGTGGTACATATACACAATGGAGTATTACTCAGCTATTAAAAAGAATACATTTGAATCAGTTTTAATGAGGTGGATGACGCTGGAGCCGATTATACAGAGTGAAGTAAGCCAGAAAGAAAAACATCAATACAGTATACTTACACATATATATGGAATTTAGAATGATGGTAATGATAAACCTGTACGCAAGACAGCAAAAGAGACACAGTTGTATAGAATGGCCTTTTGGACTCTGTGGGAGAGGGAGAGGGTGGGATGGGTTGGCAGAGTGGCAATGTAACATGTGTGATATCATAAGCGAAACGAATTGCCAGTCCAGGTTTGATGCAGGATGCAGGATGCTAGGGACTGATGCACGGGGATAATCCAGAGAGAGGGTGTGGGGCGGGAGGGTGGAGGTGGGGGTCGGGATTGGGAGTTCATGTACACTCATGGCTAATTCATGTCAATGTGTAACAAAACGAATACAGTATTGTAAAGCAAAACAAACTAAAAAATAAAAATTAAAAAAAAAAGGACAGCCAAATTATTAAAAACAAAATAAAACAAACTTCCTAGCAGCCCTACAAGATTGTAGTGCATGCTCAAATCACTTCAGTCATGTCTGAATCTTTGCAACCCTTGGACTGTAGGGTCCATATTGGAGTGGGTTTTCATGCTTTCCTCCAAGGAGTCTTCCCAACCCAGGAATCAAGCCGCGTCTCTTAAGTCTCCTGCACTGGCAGGCAGGTTCTTTACTCCTAGCGCCACCTGGGAAGCCCCTGTGGGCTGACTGTGGCCCCCAGAAGATGCATCTGAATCCTAAGCTCTGGAATTCTGACTATTGCCCGATAGAGTGGAAGAGCGAATGTCATTTACAGGGCAAAGGGTGGGATTACATTAAGGACCTTGAGAGGAGGAGTTTATTATACTGGATCATCTAGTGGGCCCTGGATGCAACTGCGTGCACAGACACAGAGCAGGAGGCCGTGCGACTGTGGGGCAGAGACGGGAGGGATGTGGCCAGAAGCCAAGGAAGCCTGGAGGCACTAGAAAGTGGATGGAGTAGGAAGAGTCCTCCCCTCAAGCCCCAGAGACCTTGGGTTCAGACGTCTGGCCCTCAGACCTGTTGTTCTTGTTGAAGAGCGAATGTCATTTACAGGGCAAAGGGTGGGATTACATTAAGGACCTTGAGAGGAGGAGTTTATTATACTGGATCATCTAGTGGGCCCTGGATGCAACTGCGTGCACAGACACAGAGCAGGAGGCCGTGCGACTGTGGGGCAGAGACGGGAGGGATGTGGCCAGAAGCCAAGGAAGCCTGGAGGCACTAGAAAGTGGATGGAGTAGGAAGAGTCCTCCCCTCAAGCCCCAGAGACCTTGGGTTCAGACGTCTGGCCCTCAGACCTGTTGTTCTTGTTCAGTCGCTCAGTCGCTCAGTCGTGTCTGACTCTGTGACCCCAGCCCTCCAGGGAAAATGAATTTCTGATGGTATCAGCCACGTGGTTTGCTGTAATTTGTTACTGCAGCCATGGGAAACTCACACAGTGGGCATGACTGCTATCACTGTTGTGTGGACGAAGAAACTAAGCTACAGAGAGGTGGAGTAATTAGCCTGAGGTCACACAGCCAGGAAGTGGCAAAGCTGGGATTTGAAGCAGGGTGATTGGACTGGAGAGTCTGGGAATCTTGGAACTTCCCAGAGGCTGCATAACTGCTCGCTGGCGGGCCTTCCCCGCTTTGGGGAAACTGGGGACAGGCGGGCAGACTCATCAGCAGAAATTATTTAGAAAGCATGTCAAACATGGGAAGCAGACTTCCCTGTGGTCCTGTGATTACGACTCTGTGCTTCCACTGCAGAGAGTGTGGGTCTGATCCCTGGTTGGGGAACTAAGATCCCACATGCCTCACGGTTATGTGTGTGTTAGTTGCTCAGTCATGTCCAACTCTTTGTGACCCCATGGACTGTAGCCCGCCAGGCTTCTCTGTTTATGGGATTTCCCAGGCAAGAATACTGGAGTGGGTTGCCATCTCCTTCTCCAGGGGATCTTCCCAACCCAGGGACTGAACCTGGGTCTCCTGTGGCTCCTGCAATGCAGGCAGATTCTTTACCATCTGAGCCACCAGGGATGCTCACGGTGGGGCCAAATAAACAATTTTATTTTATTTTTTTTTAATGTGGAAAGTGCTGTGTGATAGAGGATGACTGCTGGGTTTAAAAGTTGCTATTTGTGGGTGTCTTTGTTTATTTTTCAGAAACAAGGCTGGAGCTCAGCCTGTCTGAAGGCCCATGTGGGGAGGGGTGTGGCCCTGCCCGAGGACCTGCAGAGGCAATTTCCCCTCCCCACTGCTCCCGGTGGCTCAGCCCTCCTTGCAGCCCCTGTCAGGACCCTCTCCTGGGTCTTGGTGTCAGGGGAGTGTTAGCACATTGGCCCCACACCCACTCTCCTGAGGTCCCTGGACCTCCAAGCACCACTTCATGGGAGAGAGCTCCAGCCGGGACATTTGGACACAGAAAGGGGATATTTAAGGGAGACTTCATTGATGTTCCCCAGAATACAACAAAAGTGGAGCCGCCTGCCTCACCAGCCTGTGATGGACCCAGCGTGTCCTAAAGGGACGCCTCCTTTGTGGCCAGGCCCCCGGCCTCTGCCCTGTGCTGAGTGACCTGAGGTTCCTCCTGTTGCTTCCTCCCTTCTACTCTCACCTGTCTCTTCATTTCCTACAGCATTTCTTCTCTGCTGTTCTACTATGGGGTGCTATTTTATTTTTCTTTCTTCTCCCCTAGAGATCTCCATTTAAACACACACACACACACACACCACCAAAATACTCCACCGATTAGATTTGTTGAATCTTATTCAAAATGTGGAAAGTCAACATGAGCCCAGAGCAGGCTGCAGGCGGCAGCTTGTGAGTGAAAAGCTGATCGGGGTCAGGAGGGGGCAGCCCAGTCACGTGAGGGCTAATGCCTCTCAGATCCTGATTACCCATTACCGGGGAGCTGACCCGGCGCCCTGCCCAGAGCCAAGTGGGCAGACCCCAGGCTGGGGCTGAGTTGGGAGGGGGACCACCATCCTCAAGCCGCCGTGGTTCAGGAGAGGATGCTGGATGGCAAAAGGCATGTCCACGCTTTTAAGAAATGATGATCACTTACCCTTTCTGCCTGAATTCTAAAGGTAATTTTCAAACACTGATGGTAGCCCATCATTTTCTTATTAGCGAATTGAGGCTTCTCGGGTAGCCAGTGTAATAACTGAAAATGACCCTCACACATACTGGGCAGCTAGGGGCACCTGCTTGATGATAAGTGCTGACTGTAAAAGGCAGATGAAATAGGAAATAGATGGTGAGCATCCAGTCCCAGGTTAAGTGGCTCCCCCGGTGGTCCCGGGTCCAACATTCTGGCACCTGCAACAATTATTTTAGGATTTGAGACCAACAATCCAGCCTGCGCCCAGTGAGGTGACCCAGTGATCTGCCTGCATTATGGAGAAGATCCTATTATCATGAACTTCTCGGGGCACCTAAAGTATAACAGCATTTACTGAAATGAGCAAATTGCTGGAAATCATAGTCTTGTCGTCTTGGCCCAGGAATGAAGGAGAAGTAAATGATGCTGATGCTGTTAACATACAGAGCATCCTCTGTGAAACTCTCTGAGTTTTTAAATTTTTATTGAATTTTCACAGCCTTATATTATGAATTCTGCTTTTAAGGATGGGCTTTATTGGATGAGGCTCAAGAATTTAAGTAACTTGTTCAAAGTCACAGTTTGTAACAGGATGGGTGGGGTTGGGCAAGATTCTATTCTGTATAATCTAATTCTAGAGCCTTATCTCTTACCAATGTGCAGTGGTTCTTATTAGAAGAGATGAATAGCTGAAAAGAAATTCTTTAAATTCCCGTAGGGAAAGTGTAAAAGTGTTAGTCCTTCAGTCATGTCTGACTCTTTGTGACCCCATGTACTGTAGCCCACCAGGCTCCTCTGTCCATGGAATTTCCCAGGCAAGAATACTGGAGTGGGTTGCCATTCCCTTTTCCAGGGGATCTTCCCAACCCAGGGATTGAAGTCAGGTCTCCTGCATTGCAGGAAGATTCTTTCCCATCTAAGCCACCAGGGAAAGGAAGGGCAAATACACATGTTCCCTCCTTCCCTCCCTCCTTCTTTCTCTCTGTCTCTCTCTCTGTCACACACACACCATTTCCACCTATTTTCTCCGCCAACTCTCTCTCTTTAAAAAAAAAAATTATTTATTTGCTGCATCAGGTCTTAGTTATGTGGGATCTTTCACTGCAGCGTACTGAGTCTCTAGCTGTGGCATGAGGGCTCCGGAGTGAGTGGGCTCAGTAGCTGTCCTGCGAGGACTTAGTAACTCTGTGGCATGTGGGATCTTAGTTCCCAGACCAGGGATTGAACCCATGTACCCTGCATTGCAAGGCAGAGTCTCAACCACTGGACCACCAAGAAAGTCCTTCCTCCAGCTCCTGGATAACTAAGTGACTATCATTATTGACTTTGGCAAAGTCAAAATCATTTCCAAGGGTTCAGCTCTAAGTTCCATTTTTCTCCCTACTCTTATGAAAATACTCAATCCCATTCTTTTGTTAAGAAGAGTAGCTTGGTTAACGGGAACTCTGGAAATTTCTTGCACTGGATTATTGACTGAGATCAGCTGGAGCCAGGAGCAGCGCTGTTGAGTAACCTCTTCTATGCTGTTATTTGGTGTGGGCTGGGGG
The DNA here is from genome assembly GCA_006408695.1 of Aepyceros melampus. Classification (NCBI taxonomy): domain Eukaryota; kingdom Metazoa; phylum Chordata; class Mammalia; order Artiodactyla; family Bovidae; genus Aepyceros; species Aepyceros melampus. The sequence goes on along the minus strand of SJXQ01002457.1, from coordinate 500,992 downwards.
GCCTTTTGCAGCAACGCTCTTTTCTATACCTCCTGACCCCCCTCAAGTGCATGTATGAGGGTTGAATGGACACCCAGCAGGGTTGAGGGGCATGTGCCAAGCTTTCTGTCCCTTGTCCAGAACTGTGTGGGGGAGGGGTAGGCTGCAACAGCTTCATCCCACTTCTTTGATTGTAAGGTCCTGTGCATACCTGCATGTGTGCTAACTCACTTCAGTCATGTCTGACTCTTTGCAACTCTATGGACTGTAGCCTGCCAGGCTCCTCTGTCCATGGGCATCTCCAGGTGTGAATACTGGTGTGGGTTGCCGTGCCGTCCTCCAGGGGATCTTCCTGACCCAGGGATTGAACCCACATCTCTTATGTCTCTTGCATTGGCAGGTGGATTCCTTACACTAGCGCTACCTGGGAAGCCCTTAAGGTTCTGTGAAAGTGAAAGTGAAGTCGCTCAGTCGTGTCTGACTCTTTGCGATCCCATGGACTGTAGCTTATCAGGCTCCTCCATCCATGGGATTTTCCAGGCAAGAATGCTGGAGTGGATTGCTATTTCCTTCTCCAGGGGATCTTCCCGACCCAGGAATCGAACCCAAGTCTCCCTCATTGCAGGCAGATGCTTTACCATCTGAACCACCAGGGAAGCTATAGTCAGTTGTAAACCTGTTTTGCCCTCTAAGTTCAGGGATCCATTTTAAAAGACATACTACTGTTTGGCTTAAACATCTTGCAGAAAACCATGAGTTTTGCAGCTGTCCATCAGGCTGTTGCTGCAGGACCGCGCTTCCTCTGAAGCTTGGCTCCTTCCTTCTCTGCCTCAGTCTCTGCTTTGTCCGCAGGTGTTCCTTACCTTGTGCAGCATCTTCTAATCTCTGCCATCATCTTCATGCCCTTCTGCTCTGTGCCTCCATCTGTCCTTTTCTGTCTTCTGCACGAACAGACTCACTGGATTTGGGGCCACTCTAATCCACTATGATCCCATGTCAATTTTTACATTCATTCTGTTACTCGAAGGTGTGTGTGGGTCTGGCTCACCGCTCAAAAGCTAACAAACAGGCTAGGTTGGTGGAAAGGGAAGCTTGCTTTATTTCAGATGCCGGCAACTGGTGGGGAGGGTGGACCTCTGTCCAAGGGCTGACTCCTCCCCACTTCCCACAGCAACCAGTGGGGCAAGAAATTTTATAGACAGAAGGAGGGGGATAGATGTAGGAACAGTACAGTCAGCTCTGACAGTAATCTTCAGATTGATTATCAGTGGCCTGACAAGCGTCATCTTGATTGTTTTAGGGACAGTTAATCTTCAGTTTCCGGGTCCATTTGTTCCCATTTCTTTGTGGCAGCTTATGTCCTGGGTACAGTCTGGTTATCATGTAGTTAACTTCTCCACCTGGGGTTTTAGTATCTATAAGACAGCTCACAGGATGTGGCTCAGAATGTTATCTACAGCCCTTGAGAAAGAACTAAAGGTCCTTGACTTTGCTTAATGACAACATTATTATTATTTGGGCTTCTTTGTTTTCCTTTGTTTCTGCATTTCTCATTTCTCTGATTAAACTTATTCTTTGACTAACCTTTTCCACAGACAGAAGACATGTGGGGGTGAGGGGACTATAGGGTTCTGCTTCGTTTCAATTCCATCTGCAAAGGCTCTATCTCCAAATAAGAATCTCACATTCTGAGGTTCTGAGTGGACGTGAATTTGGAGGGACACCATTCAAACCACCATCATGACTACCCAAGGGGTCCTTCGAGGGTGCAGGCTGGTGTTTCAGGATTCCCCTCGGCTCAGGTGACATCCGAAGGAACCGATGGAGGGAGAAAAGAAGGCTGATGTTAAGGGACTGGGTTTTGTGAGTCTCTGTGGATACGGCCAGTGTGGTGTGAGAAAACACCAGACAAAATACAAGACTGTCAAGATTGTTGTCTGGCCAGTGACAGTTCAGGAAGTATTTTCCCTTAAACCAGTTGGGTGGTTGGGGGCCCCTCATGGCTCTCAGAGGTTGCAAATGGGTATTTACTTGCAGGCTGAGTGCCATCCCACATGTTTTTGTTTGGCCCGCATAGAGTTAATTAAAAATGTTAAAAATTGGTTCCCATCATTCAAACCTTGGAATATTTCCCCCCTAGGTATACAGTGTTATTTTTTTTAAATTGGAAGATAATTGCTTTACAGTGTTGATTGGTTTTTGCCTGCTCAGTAAGGTGAACCAGCCATGCATGCATGCTTGCTCTACCAATCGTATTCAACTCTGTGACCCCATGGACTGTAGCCTGCCGGGCTATTCTGTCCGTGGAATTTTTCAGGCAAGAATACTAGAGTGGGTTGCCATTTCCTACTTCAAGGGACTTTCCCACCCCAGGAGTCAAACCCGCATCTCTTGCATCTCCTGCATTGGCAGGCAGATTCTTTATCACTGTGCCACTTGGGAGGAATCGACCATACGCTTGCATGCATCTCCTCCCTCTTGAGCCTCCCTCCCACCCCTCTAGGTCATCACAGAGCACCAGGCTGAGCCCCCCGTGCTATACAGCAGCTTCCCACTTGCTCCCCATTTTACACCGAGAGTGTATGTATGTCGGTCTTACTCTGTCGATTTGTCCCACCCTCTCCTTCCCCCACTGCATCCACAAGTCCATTCCCTACATCTGCATTTCTCTTCCTGCCCTGCAAATAGGTTCATCATTACCATTTTTCTAAATTCTGTATATATGCGTTAATATACAATATTTGGTTTTCTCTTTCTTACTTCACTCTGTGTAACCAGCTCTAGGTTAATCCACTTCAGTTCAACTGGAATTTTTGAGATAAAAAATTGATAAAAGAGCCAACATTGGACTTTGCGGCTTCTGAACAATATTCAGTGATGTTGACTTCATGAATCTCCTTTCTAGAGGGGAGCAGGGTTCTCTGGTGAAGGGCCATGGAGAGGACAGAAGGCCAGCACATTTGGGGTGATGAATGGGGTGGACGAAAGACTCACTGGTCACGTGGGCAAGTGAAAGAATGCATTGGATTGGTGTGGAGAGAGGTTATGCTGCTGTCATGCGATCCAAAAGAAATGGGTTAGAGGTACATGCTCTTGGTTGAACAATACTCCAGGTCAGGGGCTCCAAAGGATTGAAAACCCAGGTTCCTGCTGTCTTGTAGCTCTGCTCTGGCCTCCACTGTCTGATCCAAATGTTTTATCACTGCAAACTCACCTGGATGGCAGGAACGGAGTTGAGGTGAAGGAGAGGGTATACACCTTCCTGGGGGAACCACCCAGGGTCGTCACATAGCCTCTTGTACATCTTAGACTTAGTGACTTGGCCATGCCTGGTTTCCCAGGCTGGGAAAGGTTAAGCCATTTCCTGGGCAGCCATCTGTCCAGCTGCAGCATCCTGTTCACGTGTATGAAGGGGAGAATGGATCTAACGGCCACCGGGAGTCCCCACCATAGTACAGAACTTGGCTTTAGGTGCTAGATTTGGAGATGATGGAGCCTTGGGGCTTCCTGATGGCCTTCTCTTTGAATGAGCAGCGTGATGGGGAGTGAAATGGCACCAGCATCGCTAAATGTTAGACTGGTGTGCGTGTGCATCATTTTCTGGGTCCTGAAGGTGGTGTTGTGCTTCTACGGTCTGACATATTTGAAGCGAAACTCACATTGTTTTGTGAAGCCAAGGTGATAGAGGGGAAGGCTGCTTCTGAGCCCTGGTTGGCTCTGCGAGTCTCCACACCCACTTGCTGGCCACACCTGGCCTTCTTTACACTCTCCCCTCCAACCCTGGATCCTCCAGCTAATTTAGCTCTAGAACCAGAGCTGTGGATGTTACTGGAAGCTTTTGAGCAGCAACTCAGGAGGGAGCTGTCAGTTGCATGGGTGACAGAGTTGAGGGATGGAAGGAGGGTTTTGTTATCACATGAGGTGTAGAGACGAACAGGGAAATGTCCTTCACATCTCAAACTCAGAAACAGGAAATGTATTCTCCTTTAAAACCAAAGGTGGTGCTAGTGGTAAAGAATTTGTCTGCCAATGCAGGAGATGCAAGACATGCTCGTTTGACCCTTGGGTTGGGAAGATCCCCTGGAGTAGGAAGTAGCAATTCCAGTATTCTCGCCTGGAAAATTCTGTGGACAGAGGAGCCTGGTGGGCTACAGTCCATGGGCTCACAAAGAGTCAGACACAACTGAGTGACTGAGTACAGGTACTGTTTAAAACCAAAAGCAAATGCCTCCCAATAGAGTAGTGCAGGTCTCTGCTCTTTGGAGAAGCTCAGGTGTGAACAGGTATTTGCTACCGACAGAAGAATGGGATGGATAATGTGTCATCTGAGGGTCAGAGCACAGAGAGAGGGGAGCTCGGGGCAGAGGAAGCCTTGGAAAAGAACTGGTGTGTGAAAAGGGCTTTGGATTATTTTTTAATTGAAACTCTAATTTGAAACCTATCTGTTGTTGTTCAGTCGATAAGTCGTGTTCAATGCTTTGCGACCCCGAGAACTGCAGCACAGCAGGCTTCCTGATCCTTACTAAGCTAAACTCACATCCACTGAGTCAGTGATGCCATCCAACCAGCTAATCCTCTATTGTCCTTTCTCTTTCCTAGATCAGGGTCTTTTCCAATGAGTCAGCTCTTTCCATCAGGTGGTCAAAGTATTGGAGTTTCAGCATTAGTCCTTCAAATGAATATTCAGGGTTGATTTCCTTTAGGATTGACTGGTTCGATCTCCTTGCTTTCCAAGGGACTCTCAAGAGTCTTCTCCAGAACACTATAGAACCATCATAAGCTCCTTTGGTAACTTTTAGCTCAGAAAACTCTCCTGGATGAAGACATTTTAAAAAGTGACAGAAGCACAAAGATGGGAGTCTAGAAAGAGTTTTATGGGCATTGTTTCTTTGCTCCTCTTCACTGGGGCCCCAGATGCGGCCAGTTCCCATGCAGTTGGCTGATGCTTTGTCAGATCCTTCTCCTGGGAAGCCTATAATGCACTTTCCCCTGGACCTTGGAGGATCTCTGATGCTGCTTTCCTTATTTAGAAACAGGCGGGGACTCTTACCAGAAGTTCAGCCAGGTCTACTCCTGGGCTACTACTGGAATCTGCACTTTTGATGTCATCTTCAGCAGAGGCGACATGATTTTCTTTAGCATCAGCTTCTCTACAGTCACATTTATTGTTTTACTGGCTTTTCTGCTTCCCCAGTTATAACATAGGCTGCAGGAGGATGGGGCTGTTTTGTCCGCTCATCACACCCCAGCACAGGGATCTTGGGCATGTGGTGGGCACTCAGAGCTTGCTGGGTGACACATGAGTCCAGTTTTTCTAGTGAGAATGTGCCTGTTTACCAGGGGGCCACAAAAGAAGAACCAACTGTCCTTAGGATGTGAAATACCTTCTGTGAACCCAGATCATCTTGCTCATCTCTAAGTAGCTTGACCATTGAACGTTTGCCCATTGCTTCCATGCTCTCACACCACAATCAAACATGAGGAGAGCTTAAGGGAATAGCAACTGGAAAGTCAGAATCCAGGGTTTCTTTTCTGACTCATGGTGGGGAGGGAACAGTCTTTCTTTTACTTTTAAAATTTATTTTATTGAAGTATAGTTGGTTCACAATGGTGTGTTAGTTTCTGCTATACAGCAAAGTGATTCAGTCATACATGTGTGTGCTAAGTTGCTTTAGTCATGTCTGACTCTGTGTGACCCTGTGGACTGCAGCCTGCCAGGCTCCTCTGTCCATGGGATTCTCCAGGCAAGAACACTGGAGTGGGTTGCCTGCCCTCCTCCAGGGGATCTTCCCGACCCAGGGATTGAACCTGTGTCTCCTGGTCTCCTGCACTGGCAGGCAGGTTGTTTTTTTGTTTTTGTTTTTGTTTTTAACCGCTAGTACCATCTGGGAAGCCTTCAGTTATATATATATATATATATATATATATTCTTTTTTATGTTATTTTCTAGTTTATCCCAGGATATTGAGTATGGTGCCTGTGCTATACTATAGAACTTTGTTTTCCCATTTTACGTATACTAGTTTGCATCTGCTAAGCTCAAACTCCCAATCCCTCCCTCCCCCCATCCTCCTCCCCCTTGGCAACCACAAGTCTGTCCTCCATGTCTGTCAGTCTGTTTCCATTTAATGGATAAGTTCATTCATGTAATATTTTGGATTCCACATATAAGTGATATCACATGATATTTTTCTTTCTCTATCTGACTTCACTTAGTATGATAATCTCTGGTTACAATCATGTTGCTACAAATGCTGTTATTTCATTGTTTATGGCTGATGATATTCCATTGTATATATGACATCTTCTCTATCCATTCATCTGTTGATGGACATTTGGGTTGTTTCCATCTCTTGGCTATCATGAATAATGCTGCTATGGACACAAGGGTACGTGTATCTTTCTGAATTATAGTTTTGTCCAGATATATGCCCAGGAGTGGGATTGCTGGAACATATGGTAACTCTGTTTTCAATTTTTTGAGGGACCTCCATACTGTTCTCCATAGCAGCTGCACACATTTACAGGGAATAGTCCTTCTTATCTCTGCTTTTCTCCTTGAGGTTTTACGATGGCCCCCATCCCTGATATTACATCATGACTTCTCAGCATATGTGCTTATGGTGTATGACAGATTCGATGTTATAGTTAAAGCTCATGAAACAGAAACTGAGTTGATTTCTTCCTGGTTCAGTCAGCTGTGGGTGGGAGTTTTCAAGTGGTTTGTTTTGAACGTGGTACATTTCACAAGGTTGCATGGCAAGCACTGCCTTTCAGTTCTCTGCGTCACTCAGAAACAACGTATTATTCACTTGGAGATAAAGTGAATCTGACTATTGCTTGTGCGTTCAGAGGAGGCTGAGGCCATGGGGTCCTCTGAGCTCACATGGTGGGGATCCTGCAGAACAGGGAGAGTCAGCAAAGAAATACTCGATGAGGCAGGAAGTAGGGAGACCCACAGTCCTGGGGGATCAGGGGAGGCTTAATGAGGGGATAGGAAGTTAGACCTTGTAGCCCCTGCATTATTTAAAAAGGATGCTTTGAACAACGAACTGAAGGCAAGGCTGCTCCCCATTTCTGTGCTGAAGGGGAGCCCCAGGCTTCATGGAAAAGAAGGGCTCCATTGAGATCACGGCTTCTGCATCATGACAGGACTACCTCTGGTTGGATTTGTTGTGAGACCTGGTTACCTGGTTCAACCCTCACTCTGGCCTGGACAGAATTTCCCGATTCCATCACCAAGTTCTATTTGCTGATTCCTTTGGTCAGTGTTGGTCAAACATCTTCTACATTCTGGGAACGTGCCAAGAACAAGAAATGACATGATGTGTGCCCGCGTTCAATGTGCTTTCTTCCTTTTCTTGTAACTTCTCTCCGGGGCTGTCCTCGGCCATCATCTCACCCCACCCTCTTTGTCACCCCTCATTATCTCCTATGGGACAACCAGTGACAGTGGCAGTGAGAGTTGTGCCTGTGGGGACTATCCAGAGAATCACCAAGGTCACAGTGAGGCAATGACATTGGTGCAGAGACGTGATGGGTGAGTAGGGTTCACTATCAGGGAGAAGAGGGGAAGAGGGTCCCAGGCAGAGGGACCAGTACAAGAGGAGGCTGGAAAACCCATGTGATGAGGAAAACCCTGGAAATGAGGCAGGACTGGATTGCAAGCCGCAGTCAGGACCGTGGACTTTATACTTAAGGTAACGGGCAGCTTCTGAAGTCCTTTAAGTAAAAGAATGACACAATCAGATGTCCATTTTCCAAAGATGGTTCTGCCTCCTTGGTGGAATATGAGCTAAAGGAAGCCTCGGCTAGACAAAGCTTCCCTGGTGTCTCAGGTGGTAAAGAATCCGCCTGCAACGCAGGAGACTTGGGTTCCATCCATGGGTTGGGAAGATCCCCTGGAGAAGGGAACAGCAACCCACTCCAGTATTCTTGCCTGGAGAATCCCATGGACAGAAGAGCCTGGTGGGCTCCAGTCCATGGGGTTGCAAAGAGTCAGACCCGACTGAGCAACTTTTACTTTCACTTTTTGGCTAGAAGAAAGACCAGTGAGCAGGCAGTTTTTGTGATCCAGGAGAGAGACATTGGTGGTCCGGATGAGGGTCGTGGGATGGAAGGAAGTGAATGGGTTGGAGAGTTAACAGGAGGCCGACTTGGCACATAATGGCAACTGGCTGAGTGATGGGAGTGAGCTGAGTCAGGAATTCTGGCTTCCTCATCTGGTCAGTGGGCAGGACTGTCCAGGTTGCTCTTCTGGAGGAGAATCTTGCTTGAGGATTATAGTCTGTGTGGCACGGAATGGCCCTCTGGTGTATGGGTGTCCTAGATCCATCATTCAGGATTATGCTCAGCTGTATGGTAAAGAAAATGCAGTGCCTCAAACAAGATAAGGCTTTGTATTCCTGTGACCTAAAAATTTTAGTTGTAGGAAGTCTAGAGCTTCCGATGGGGTTGATTTCACAGAATCACTGGGGACTCAGGGTCCTAGGTTGCTGCTCGGTCATCCTGATGACAGTGACCCTCATCTTGATGCTCTCAGGATGGCAGCTGGAGCTCCAGCCAGTATATCTGCATTCCAGGCAGGAAGAAGGGGAAATGGATGCAGGGTGAGAAAAAGTGAGTGATAGTGGAAGCATCCCCGTTTAATGCATGTTCTTGGGGACACCATTCAGTGACTTCTGCTTATATCTCATTGGCCAGGTACCCACTCCAAACTGTACCAGAAGCTGGGAAATAATAGTATTTCCCTGGGGTGTGACCACCTCCAATAAAACTTGAGTTCTGTGAGAAAGAAAGTTCTGCAAGTGCATGCTAGGTAGACCAGTGATATTCAAAACACCTGCTCTCCTCACCCAGTGCACATGTATTATCTGGTCCCTGAGCCTCTCTTGTGGTTGACTTATGAGTGAGATTCTTCACACAGTCCTTAAGTTTCATTGGTGTTGAGGTTCACTATTTTTAAAGGAAAACACATCTGATAAATAGCTATCATTGTTTGTGGTTGACCTAATTTCACTGGGGTGATTCTTTCTTTCCTAGGTTGTCATTATGCTAGAACTGGATTTGTGTGTGTGTACGTCCTCAGACTTTTCCTGATTGTCTAAATTAACCTTAAAAACAAAATTCTTTTTGGTTACCTGGGGGAACTATGAAGGGAAGGGAGTTTGGGATCGACATGTACACACTGCTATATTTAAAATGGATAACCAACAAGGGCCTACTGTATAGCACAGGGAGCTCTGCTCAATTTTATGTGGCAGCCTAGATGGGAGGGGGATTTAGAGAAGAATGGATACATGTGTATGTATGGCTGAGTCCCTTTGCTGTACCTAGCACATCACTGTTAATCAGCTATGTTCCAATATAAAATAAAAANTCTTTTCAAATGTGTCAGCTCTCCACATCAGGTGACCAAAGTATTGGAGTTTCAGCTTCAACATCAGTCCCTCCAATGAACACTCAGGACTGATCTCCTTTAGGATGGACTGGTTGGATCTCCTTGCAGTCCAAGGGACTCTCAAGAGTCTTCTCCAACACCACAATTCAAAAGCATCAGTTCTTCGATGGTCTTTCTTTATAGTCCAACTCTCACAGCCATACATGACTACTGGAAAAACCATAGCCTTGACTAGACAGACCTTTGTTGGCAAAGTAATGTCTCTGCTTTTTAATATGCTGTCTAGGTTGGTCGTAACTTTCCTTCCAAGGAGTAGCGTCTTTTAATTTCATGGCTGCGATCACCATCTACAGTGATTTTGGAGCCCGGAAAAATAAAGTCGGCCACTTGTTTCCAGGGTCTTGGTGAGATTTAATTCTGTGCATCAGGAAGGGGAGTCTTTAATGGTTTTTAATGACAATTTAATAAATTTAAAAAAAAGAACAAAGAACACATCAAATCATTCTTCACTCTTCGCTGCTTAACACCAGGTAATGAAGAGGCTCCGTTATGAACCAGCAGCAGGAGGCAAGGGAGCAGGTGTAAGAGGGCTTAGAAAGGACACTCAGCAAGATGTGGGTTTGTGTGGCAGGTGCGAGCTGGACTTCTGTGGGTCCAGCGGGACTTGGACTGCTCCGGTCCAGGCGAGGCTGTCGTCCAGACTCCCCTTGGTTGGGCACTCTCTCTCTCTCCCTTTCCACCTTCCCACAGGGCCATGGATGTAAGGCTTCCAGCTATGAACTTGATTATTTCCTCCGCTGTCCTGGGAACCCTGAGGGTTTCTTCCAGAGGCAGGAATAAAAACTACCCGCCTTGTTTCCCGGTCTGGAGGATCCTCCACAGAAGCTGTCTTCGCTGGCAAATCCAGCCATCCATCATCAGCCCAGCCAAAGGCCCATCGAATCCCCCCTCTTGCTGGTGGATGTGATAAGATGGCAGGCTTGCTTCTTTCGGTGCAGTCATCAACAAATAGATCCTCCTTTTGCATCGTGGCAGTATGCAGCACCGACCTCCTGGACCCCTCGAAGCGCCCACAGACCACGTCCCTCAGATAATGACAAGCTCCCGCTCACCCAGGAAGCCTTTATCGGCGACGTCCCAGACTCGCCTGCGGCCACCCGCGGGGTCACAGTGCACGAGGCACCGTTCACGCCATTCAGGAGCCTTTAATTTCCAGCTAATTGCTACTTAAAGTCATTTTCTACCACGTCTGCGCGGCACACTGCACACGGGCTGTGTTGTTTTCCTCTACTGAGAGCTGGGGTGGGTCCCACAGAGCACAGCTTCGTAAACAAAAGGAGCCTGGGGCAATTGCTGGCTTCCTAGCCTCTTAGCGAAGGAGGGCTGGGAGCCGGCTCCGAGGGAAAGGTGCGGGGCTCTGCTTGGGGGCGGCGCTCTGCGCGGGGAAGCCTGGCGCCCGCTTCCCTTCGCGTCTCCAGCATCTCCGTGGGAAGCCGGCTCAGTCAGTTACCTGTCTACAGACTGTGAGAAAGCAAGGATGCCACGGCCGCGTTCTCTACTGAGAGCTGGGGTGGGTCCCACAGAGCACAGCTTCGTAAACAAAAGGAGCCTGGGGCAATTGCTGGCTTCCTAGCCTCTTAGCGAAGGAGGGCTGGGAGCCGGCTCCGAGGGAAAGGTGCGGGGCTCTGCTTGGGGGCGGCGCTCTGCGCGGGGAAGCCTGGCGCCCGCTTCCCTTCGCGTCTCCAGCATCTCCGTGGGAAGCCGGCTCAGTCAGTTACCTGTCTACAGACTGTGAGAAAGCAAGGATGCCACGGCCGCGTGAGCCCTGCCTCCAGGGGGCGCCGTCGACCTCTCCTTTTCTGCTTAATCTGCCCTCCCTTGGAGAGGAGGAAGCAGAGAGTCTGAAGAGCGGACCTCCTGAGGAAAGAAAAGTCCGTTTACACTCCCCTCTCCCCGCGACAACACACCCCCCGCTGCTCATTGTCTTCTCTTCCGTCAGGGGGCCGTGTGTGAGTTCCAGAGCATCCCATTCGGGAGAGTCATCCCTGTGACCCGCTTCCCCGTGGGCCATGGCATTCTTCATGGCATCTCGTAAGGAGCTGTGAGTCCTGGCAGAGGTGGCCTCGCCCCTGCACTCCTGACCTGGGAGATCACATCCTCCTGGAAGGAAAAATGCAGGCTTTTTTTTTTTTCTTTTTGGTCTTCCTTTGGAGTTTCCAGCAGAGGTCGTGATTTCTCAGACACTCGGCCACTCTGAAGGAGGAACATGCTTTGTCGAAAGACCACCCTAAGCGTGTCCCAGGCTCCTGCTGGGGCCAGACTCGGATTGGCCCAGGTGGTGACAGGTGCTGTGAAGACAGAGACTTGAGGGAGCGTGGCCTGCATGGGCTGGATGAGGCTTCTTAGACGGGAAGCTCTGAATGGGGAGTAGGGTCCTGGAAGAGAGTGTTCCAGAGTGTTCTAGAGTGTTCCATGTGCTCCCAGCTAGCAGGACAAACTTGATGTGTTGTTGGAAGAATGAGAAGGCCAGTGAGGCTGGGAGGTGGAAAGAGGGGTAGGGGAGGAAGCGGCATAGTCGGGCCTTCTAGATCACCTGGTTACCACCAGGGTTCTGTTCTGTGGGCAGAACCCCCCATGAGTGCCATGACATGATTGGTGAATTAAGAGGTTGCCTGGTTGTGCTGTGAACCCAACAGGCAAGGTGGTTAGGGATCTGGTGTAAATTCCAGGCAGGATTAATGGCCTGGACCAGGCTAGGATCTAGGAGCCAAGTCTGGATTAGCAGCAAAGCCTGATGGGAATATCATGTCTAATAACCGCTATGGCATGTCCCTCCTTCCCACAATATGTATTAGGTTAAAGAGTTGATCTAATCTGTGGGCTGAGATTGCATGGGTCTTTGAGTTCATTCCATTGGGTCTTGTGGTGCAGTTTTCTAAAATCACTCTTTACTTTGAGTGCTGTTTTAATTCATTCCGTGGTACAGACTGGGGGCCTAATTGTTGGTGTCTGTTATGCTGTGGAACTCTGTCTCTCTGAAGCCTGTGCCCAAAGCGTGGTAGATGTTCAATAATATTCCCATCAATGAATTAAACTAGGCAGTGACTGCACTTCTTAATAAAGGTCCATATTTGTTTCCACATGGGAATATGGGCAGAAAATGTCAGACCTCTCATACTTTGAGTGACAAGAGTTTCTTAGTTTTTAACCCTTTTCCTTATCTTTCCATTTTGCATAACTTGTGTCACATTTAGAAATTACTGCTTTTATTTTCTATTTGCCTCGTTGGGCCAAAGTTCAGTTACCTGGGAGCTTTAAAAAGAGACAAACATCTGGTAAAATAAAAGCCAGAAAACCACATGGAATGGATACACGATAGTGATCTTTATACTCCATATTCTTTCTTCCTTTACTTTTCCTTTAGTTCAGGAAAAAAATCACAAACTAAAATTCATAGAGACTATGACATATATATGTGTGTCAGGATGATTTTTACAATGAAAATGAGATTTTCATTTTTAAAAAGGTGAGAACATTACTGCTTTTATTTTCTATTTGCCTCGTTGGGCCAAAGTTCAGTTACCTGGGAGCTTTAAAAAGAGACAAACATCTGGTAAAATAAAAGCCAGAAAACCACATGGAATGGATACACGATAGTGATCTTTATACTCCATATTCTTTCTTCCTTTACTTTTCCTTTAGTTCAGGAAAAAAAATCACAAACTAAAATTCATAGAGACTATGACATGTATATGTGTGTCAGGATGATTTTTACAATGAAAATGAGATTTTCATTTTTAAAAAGATGAGAACATTAAGGACTTAGCAAAAAGGAAAACGCACCCGCGTCCATGACAATTTCACCTGGAAGTGGTCTATCACTGTGTCGCCCAGGTTACAGGCCTCATCTGGGATCAGAGCTGGGGGTGTGCCGTATGGTTACCTGTAAGCCAAGTGGCCTCATGGAAATCGTAGCCTGTCCCTCCCACTCATCTCTGACATTGCTGTACCTGCTTCCTCTTGGGCACTCCTTTTTCCCGCCACTATTTCCAGTTCACACCCTTGCTCCTCCAAGTTACCAGAGCCATCTGGTTCCCCAGGCCCCGGCTGCTGAGGCCCCTCCCGTGGCATCTGGCCAGCTGGCAGGGACCACTCTGGCTGCTGAGTGGCGCTGGAAGATGCTGCCCGGCTCCTGACAGCTCTGGATGCCCCTGCTGATGTGCAGACCTGTGGGCTCCAGGCCAGGCTGCGGGTGCCGTGGGCCCGTGCCCAGCACAGCTGTGCCAGCAATGTACTTCATCATCAGATCCTCATCTTAGCCTCAGACTCGGACCCCCTCCTGGCACAGCCATTGCGTTTAACCTCAGCGGTGTTTAAATGCAGAAATCAGTCTGTGGGTCCAGCAGAGCAATGTGACGGCACACCCAGGGCCCTTGTGTGCATTTGGATGTGGATGAAGGAGACCGTGGCCTCACAGATCTTGTTTGTGCAATCGTTTCAGTGTCCTGGGCTCTGAACCAGCCCATAAGAGGGGTACTGTGTGCACCATTCACTCAGCAGATGAAGAAGATGAGAAGCAGGGCTAGTTCTTAAGCAACCCTCTTGATCCAAGTGACACATGAATTTTAGATGAGTGTCTAATAAGAAACACACCTGGATCTTGTAAGGAGAGGTGTTATTCAAGAGGATTCTGGGCAGGGAAACAGCAAGCGACCACTGCAATTGGGGGCCTCTGAGCATCAGTCTGCAGGCATCGCTGAGGTCCAAAAGGAAGGGTTTTCTTTTTTCGGGAGGAGAAGATGCTGGATGTGGGAAGTGGGATGAAGTGGGGCAAGATCAGGTCCTAGATGAGAGAGTGCTTTATCCCAGGTCTGCCTGACCCCAGGAGAGCTGTCTACTGGCAGGATCTGGGGGGAGAAGAGCCTCTGAACCAGCATTTTATTCCGATGGCTCTGCGGGCACAGGTTTTCTGTGGTCTGTAACTGATATCGATCCAACAGATACAACTCTCAGAGGGAAGTTTCTGCAGAGGATCAAGTGGGCATCCAGAACTTGTGGAGTGAGGAAGGAGAGGGGAGGAGGCCTGGGGAGGTGGCAGGGCCAAGTAGAGGCCAGGCCATGGGGAGGAAGGTCCCTCCGTCTTCTGTGCAAGGCCACTGGCTCTGTGGACAGTGTGACACTGGAGGTAGGGGACACCACAGCCTCTGGATCCAGGCACAGAAGTGAGGACGAGCAGACAGAGGGCTGGGAGCTCAGCCCAGCTGGTGGGCACTCTGCTGATGGGGACGAGGGTAGAGGGAGCAGCCTGGGGTGTCATCTGTGTACAAGAAACCAGAAGAGCCCAAGGTCCCTACCAGGTCAAATCTACCTGTAAGAAGCACAAGGTATGAGGTTTTCCTTCTTTATACAACTATTTGGGCATCACGTGGACAATGTTTCAGGAAGACTTGGGTTCCACCCCTGACTCTGCCCCTCACAGTTTGTGTCTTTGGACCAGTGATCTATTCTCCCAGAACTTTGCTTCTTATCTATCTCTAAAATGGGTGTATAATCTCAATCTATAAAAATGAGTGTATGAGAACCTGATGTAAAAATTCTACAACAGGCCCATCAGTATCTGAAGGGACAAACAAAATGCTGTTCATCTACATAGCAGAGTATTACTCAACCATGAAAATGACTGAAGCGCTGCCAGGTGCTATAACATGGATGAACCCCAGAAATGTTACCTGAGTGAAAGAAACCAGATACAAAAGGCCATGTATCCTATGGTGCCATTTAAATGACATGTCTATGTTTCTGAAGAAGACACACAGATGGCCAGCAGGCACATGAAAAGATGCTTGACATCATTAATTATAAGAGAGATGCAAATCAAAGTACAATGAGGAACCACCACATCAGTCAGAGTCTACAGATCATTAAAAAGTCTACAGATAACAAATGCTCGAAAGGGTGTGGAGAAAAGGGAATCCTCCTACACTGTTGGTGGGAACATAAGTTGGTGTAGCTACTATGGAAAACAGTAGGGAGTTTCTAAAAAACTAAAAACAGAGTTGCCGTGTGATCCAGTAATCCCACTCCTGGGCATATACCCACACGAAAGCTGTAATTCAAAAAGATACATGCCCCTCTGTATTCATAGCAGCACTGTGCACAATAGCCAAGACATGGAAACAGCCTAAATGCCCACGGACAGAGGAGCAGGAAAGAAAGAGGTGGAACATATATATAGTGGAATACTACTCAGCCACAAAAAAGAAAAACTGCTGTTTGCAGCAAAATGGACGCAGTTAGAGATTATCATACTGAGTGAAGTAAATCAGATAGACAAATACCACGTGATATCATTTATATATGGAACCTTAAATATGGCACAAATGAACCCACCTACAAAACAGAAACAGACTTACAGAATAGAAAGCAGACTTGTGGTGGCCCAAGGGGAAGCAGGGGGAGGCGAGGAGTGGAGTGGGAGTTTGGGGTTAGCAGATGCCAACTATTATATATAAAATGGATAAACAATAAGATTCTACTGTATAGCACAGGGAACTATATTCAGTCTTCTGGGATAATAATGGAAAAGAATATAAAATAAGAATGTGTATATGTGTATAACTGAATCAATTGGCTGTACAGCAGAAATTAGCACAACATTGTAGATCAGCAATATAGTAATAAAAAAATAAATGAAATCTCTGGAATTGGCAAGTGCATAGAGGCAGAAAGCAAATGAATGGATGTCAGGGGCTGGGGCGAGGGGATGGGGAGTGGCTGGTAGTGGGGGTGGGGCTGCTGCTGGGCGTGATGGACAACTTTCAGAAGTAGATGGTGGTGATGCTTGTTCAAGATTATGAATGCCCCAATGTTGTACACTTTAAAATGGTGAAGGTGGTAAATGTTATGCTGTACATTCTCCTAATTTAGAAACAAGTACCTGGAGTAAGTAACGCTGATTAAATGTTAGAGTTGGGTGTGATGACCCTGGGGACACACCAGTCTCACTCTTGGCTGATCAGATCCTGTGTCCGGGGGCACAGGTGTCTCCTCCATCCGCCCTGGCTTTGTCCCCTGTGTTGAAGCCATGCTTTGTGTGGTAACATCACCCTGGAGAAAGCTCTCTTCACTTTTTACACAGTCACTTTCTTTCTGGCTAGAAGTTAGATTTGTGTCGACTCATGTGCTTTCTTTACAAGACCACCTGTGTTTTCCTTCCAAACCTCAGTGGTCCACCAGCTTTCCCAGCCAGTGAAATGATGAGCCACTGGGAACTGGTTCATAGGATGGTGATGACAAGTTTCCGCTCTGCCCCTTCGTTCTGACTTGAAGTTTGGTTTGGGATGTTGGATCACTCATCCAGGGCTTCACCAAATGGAATTTTGGTCTCTCTGTTCCTAAGACAGAGAGAGGAATGCCTGTTCCAGGTCAATGGGGTGACTCTAGGTGGCACCTAGCTCCTAGGATGAGATGGGTTTTGCTGGGCTGCGTACCACCTTCTCTGCTGACAGCAATTCCTATACTTTCCCAAACAGAGAGCAGTTTTGTGGCTGTTCTAACAATTTAGCCCTTATTACATTTCTCTCTAAAGATCAGGAGTGGGCACTCTTAGGAATTCTTCGATTCCCAAATGGTAACTGTTTCTTTGAGGATTCTTGTGGTTCTTTCTGGGACAGACTGCTTATTCCTTGGGGACCTGTGTATCTGAGAGCTGAACAAATCCCTAAGTGAGAAGAAGGAAATGACTCAAAACTTCCTCTAAAGGAATGAAGATGTGTGGGAAGGAAAAGGGCGAGGACCACAAAGCTTTGATCTAAGTGCACTGATAAGGTCTGTAAACATAGTGTGTTTTCAATTTTGAAGTCACAGGCAACATTCTAGATTTCTGACAATTTTCTTGAAAAAATCAAAGGCTCTGGCAACATTCTTATGGTTTCGGTGTGACCACAAATTTCCATAGCACCTACCAGGAGAAGGCAATGGCACCCCACTCCAGTATTCTTGCCTGGAAAATCCCGGGGACAAGGGAGCCTGGTGTGCTGCCGTCTATGGGGTCGCACAGAGTTGGACACGACTAAAGTGACTTAGCAGCAGCAGTGTTTCTTTCGCCTGTCTTTGCATTTGGCCCCTGGCATAGGACGTACTGTTAAAACTCTCAAGTTGTGGTTCTTGTTCAATTGGCAACTTGGCCAAGCCTTTGAACCACCTTATTCTTCTATCTCCCACCTGCCAAAGGAGCCACTGCAAGGCTGTTACAGGAGATGGAGTATCCTGGATAGATTTGAAAGTACTTGGGAACCTTAAAGATGCTTTCAGAAATGTAAGGTTGGGTCCATCCAAATGATATTTCTATGAGCTCAACTCAGCCCGCCAATTTGGAGATGGTGTTTAGCCACCCTCCAACTTGCTAATAGAAAATGATTTCTTATTTCCATAAATAATCCTGCCAAGCAAGTGATTTAATGATTTAATGAGTTGTATGGTGAGAATCAGACCTGGCCAGGAGCATGTATTTATTTCCATCTCCATCTGTGGAAATTTCCTTAGAATTAGAGCAGTGCAGCTTTAGTGAGGGATTTGAGGTTTTAACTGGAATTATCTTAGAACTCTCGGAGCATCGACTGAGAGAGTTGGAGACACATTCTAAGCAGCACAACCTTGGCAAATCTGTGGAATTCTAAGCTTCCATTACAGGTGGAAGAAAGGAAAATGTGACCCTTTTCCATCCTGAAATCATATCACATCCCATCTCAAATTATGTCCAAGGACAAATAGGCAAAGGTACTGACTGGCTCACTGACCATTATATCCTTTGATTCATTTGATGATACATGGTTTACTTCGGACACCCATGTGGTGCAGTGGCAAAGAATCCTCTTGCCAAGGCAAGAGATGCAAGAGATGTGGGTTCAGTCCCTGGGTTGGGAAGATCCCCTGGAGCAGGGAATGGCAACCCACTCCAGTATTCTTGCCTGGACAATTTCTTGGACAGAGGAGGCTGGCAGGCTACAGTCCATGGGGTCACAAAGAACTGCACACAGTTGAGCGACTGAGCGCGTCTACATGCATGGGTTTCTTCTAAGCGGCATGCTCTCCTGAGATTCTGTGCTCTGCCAGCATCTTTCATGTGACATCATTTTTGTGTGCAGTTAGAGAAGGCCATTCATTCTCTTGCTCATTTATTAAATCAGCAGTTCTTAACTAGACAATTTTGCACCCAGGGGACATTGGGTGATGTCTGGAGAAGTTTTTGGTTGTCATAATCTTAGGGCAGGGGAGGGTGTGATGCTGGCAGCCAGTTGACAGAGGCCAGGGGTGCTGTGAGATATCCCACAGTGCACAGGTCAGCCATGGGCAGCAGGCAGTTCTCCAGCTGTACACTTCCATATTGTTAGGGCTGAATATTAACCAAATAGTCCCTGAATGAATATCCTTTTTCACAAGCACTGTTCTAGGCATTTGGGGATAAGGTGGTGAGTAAGAGATGTCCTTGGAGCTTATATTCTAGCTGTAGGGTAGAGAAGGCCCGAGAGACAGTGAAGTAACAAGGTAACTTTAGTTCCTTCAACAAAGGAAATGAATCAGAGTCACGTGGTAGAAATAGCAGTCTGGAGAGGGCAACCGTGATTAGAGTAGTTATGAAGTCCCCTTTGGTGAGGAAATGGATCAGGTAGGAATTGTATCAAGAAAATGTGGCATACCATGGCTTAAAGAAATGAGAGTTTAATTGCTTACTTAATAAGGAACCTGAAAGTAGGTAGCTGCTGACACTGATTCAGAGGCAGGGTCTTTGTAAGTCTCTTGGGGTTTTCCCTCTCAAGGTCACAAAATAGCTATTGTAGCTCCAGGCATCACATCTATGTTCACAGTGGGGAAAATGTCACCAGCCTCAACTAGCTATCCTATCAGAAGAGTAGGAACTATCACCAAGCTCCCTCAACAGACATCTTATGAGCTGGTGGGCAGATCTAGTCACATGAAAACTAGGGCTACCAGGGAGGTTGGATGTTAGTATTTATCCTTTTCTAGCCTCTCTGATGGAGAAAAGTATCAGGTGTGGATATCAGATCAGCCACCTTTAGGGTGTTAGCACATGTGACATTTGAGCTGACATCTTAGGGTGTTTCAGAGGGAGAGGAAGAGCACTTGTCAGGGCCTGGGGGAACCAGAAGAGAAAGAAATGTTGATGCTGTTATGAGAAATCCCTAGCACCCTATTCACTAGTTTCCTGAAGGCAAATGCCCGCACAGCACTTGGTGCCAGGAAAATCCATTTCTCCCAGCAGCCCAGGGGCTGTATGAGCTTCCTGTAGCTGCTGTAGCAAATGACCACAAATGAGGCGGCTTGAAGCAACAGTTCCTGCTGTCAGAAGTATCAGTGGCAGGGAACCCATGCTGGTGGGATGGTGCTCCCTCCAGAGGCCCTCAGGGAGACTCCAGCCCTCTGTCCCAGCTCCTGGTGGCCCCTTGACTGCAGTATCCCCTACTGTGGTCACGCTGCCTCCTCCCTTCCATCTGTGTGTCTGTCTTCTGTGTGCAGTGACGAAGCTTAAGCTCCACCTGGATAATAAGGGATGAGCTCATCGCGAGCCTTTAACTGCGTGTCTGCAAAGGTCCTTTTTTTCCAAATAATATATCCTCAGTTCCCGTGATTTAGGATGCGGAGACATCTTTGTAAAACAAATTTTTATTGGATGCTATGTGGCAGCCTGGATGGGAGGGGAGTTTAGGGGAGAATGGATACATGTATAGGTATGGCTGAGTGGGTTCACTGTATACCTGAAATTATAACGACATTGTTAACCAGCTATATCCCAATACAAAATAAAAAGCTAAAAAGTAAAAATAATACATCGAGAGGGAATAAAAGAAATATTAACTAATTATTTGTTATGAAAACAATTTTTA
Source organism: Aepyceros melampus (assembly GCA_006408695.1). Lineage (NCBI taxonomy): Eukaryota > Metazoa > Chordata > Mammalia > Artiodactyla > Bovidae > Aepyceros > Aepyceros melampus. The sequence continues at coordinate 480,709 of SJXQ01002457.1, read as the reverse complement.
TTGAAGCATAGTTGATTTACAATGTTAATTTCTGCTGTACAGCAGAGCGGCTATATATACACATAACAGCCTCTCTGCTGTACCGCATATACATACGTATATATACACACATATACCTTCTTTTCATTATTCTTTTCCATCGTGGTTTATCTCAGGATGTTGAATATAGTTCCTTGTGCTATACAGTAGGACCTTGTTGCTAATGTATACATCTTTTTGAAGGACGGCATTCAAACCATGACAGATCCTCAGTATAGGTATTTAGAGAGAAACTTGTTACCTCTTGGATGGTGTTTACAATCACATCTATGCTATTCAGAATGCAGAATACTATTAAAAATTTGAGAAGTTATTCCAACCGCGAGGCCTGGGGAACAGTCTGCCGGGTTTCTTGATCCATCTTCTCTTGGAGTTCCTCTTTTGATGTCTAACCTAATACCCCTATTTTTAAACTGATGTAAACAGTGCACCTCCACCACCCCGCCCCGGCTCACCACTCCATCAGCCCAATCACAAACCCTATGGCACCCCACTCCAGTACTCTTGCCTGGAAAATCCCATGGACGGAGGAGCCTGGTAGGCTGCAGTCCATGGGGTCGCTGAGAGTCGGGCCCGACTGAACACTTCACTATCGCTTTTCACTTTCATGCATTGGAGAGGGAAATGGAAATGCACTCCAGTGTTCTTGCCTGGAGAATCCCAGGGACGGGGGAGCCTGGTGGGCTGCTGTCTATGGGGTTGCACAGAGTCGGACACGACTGAAGCGACTTAGCAGCAGCAGCAGCAGCATGCTTCAGCCATGGCTGATTATTCTGCTCTGGTTGTGCTAGGCTTGGGCTGTTCCCACTGTGGAATGTTCTTCCCCTTTCTCTTGGTCCTCTGCCCCAGCCACAGTGTACTGCATGCATGCTTGTCAAGTCACTTCAGTCATGTCCCACTCTGTGACCCCATGAACTGTAGCCTGCAAGTCTTCTCTGGGCACAGGATCCTGCAGGCAAGAATACTGGAGTGGGTTGCCATGCCTGCCTCCAGGGAATCTTCCCTACCCAGGGATCGAACTCACATCTCTTATGCCTCCTGCATTGGCAAGCAGGTTCCTTACCACTAGCGCCACCTGGAGGACACAAAATCATTGGCCATTTCTCTTGGGTGCACTCTGGAGCTGTGGGGGTTCAAATCCCAGATCACTATATCTCTGACCCAGCCTCCTTCTCTGTAAAGTGAGGATGCTCAGGAAGGTCTACTTTGCAGACTGTTCTTGTGGTTCAATGCTGTATTGTTAGTAAAGCACCTGGTACCTTGGAAGCATTCAAATGTCAGCTAAAATTATTCCTGTCACCTTCTGCTCAGAATTTAGGTGTAGATTTGCATTGCAGTTCTGACATTCATTGCAAAGAGTTCAGTCAAATTGCCACCAGGTCTCCAGCCCTCTCCCCTCCTGGAGGGTCAGACTGGCATCACCTCACCCAAAGCCCCAACCCTCCGGTCACAAGGGTTTCCCTGTATGACCAGTTCCCATCCTGATACAGCTGGTGTGCCACCAGGAGCCGACTCATGAGTGTAAACTCTGATGTGGTTCTGGCAGCCTCCAATGACAAGGACTCTCTGTGACTTGGGAAATCCCAGGGCTCAGAGACTGCCTTCAGGGCCAGGGGAAAAGGCAGCAGATTATCGGTCCACACCAGCAGCCGTGTGAGTTCTAGCCATGTTTGCACCTCTGCATTGGAGGCAGGAGGCAGATGCCTGCCCTTCCCCCCGCCCCACCCCACCAGGGTAAAGCAATCAGAGATTCACTCACTACTGACCAAAACTCCAAGACAAGAATAGCAGGACACTTAAGGGAGAAGGCTGGGCCCTACCCAGACCACATATTTCATTCTCAAAGTCAGGAGACCTCCCTGACCATATATGCGCAGAAAGGCCTTAGAGGCCAAAGGGCAGTTTTGTCAAGGGATGCTCTATCCAGACACCTTTTTGGTAGAATCCATGACTGAGATGTGTGTACACCCTTGGGAGGATCCTGAGAACCAGATATGGACTGTGAACCAGGTAAATCAAAATGATTGGCGAAAGGAAACCAGAAGAAATGTCCCATAGAAGTAATTCAAGCCACTACAAGGCACAACTCAGGGACTCTCCCTCCGAGTCTGATGGTGTGTACAGTACTTTTTTTCCTCTTTACAAATACTTGGGGCTTCTCTGGTAGCTCAGCTGGTTAAGAATCTGCCTGCAGTGCAGGAAACCAGGGTTCAATCCCTGGGTTGGGAAGATCCCCTGGAGAAGGGAATGGTTACCCACTCCAGTATTCTGGCCTGGAGAATTCCATGGACAGAGGAGCCTGGTAAGCCCCAGTCCATGGGGTCACAAAGAGTTGGACATGACTGAGGGACTTTCACTCTCATAAATACTTTACTTGCTTCACTGCTTTCCGTCTTGGTGGAAATTCTTTTCTGCAAAGTTGAAAGGGCAGGGCTCTTACCCCTCATCACTGGTGTGGTGGCTAGTATCTGGTGCTTTCACTGGTGAGACTCAGCCTCAGTCTCTGTCTGGGAACCCCAGCCTGGCTGCAGTCCGTTGCAGGCCGAGGCCACCCGAGCTCACACTCACTCTGCATCTTGCTCATGTCCCAGCAGGCTGACTTCCAGGGCCTGTCTGTCCTCACTCGTGTGCTGGGGTTGGAAAGGGAGTATTTCTCCATTTCTCCTTAAAGCTCCTGTGTCTACTCTGGCCCTTCCCCCTCCTCTGCTCTGTCTGCCCTTCTCTCTTCTGGGGTGGGGGTGGGCTTCCAGATGTCACTGGGCCCGGGGGACCTCTCTGTCCTTTAGATTCCCGTACCCTGCCCACAACTCTGTAAATGATTCCTCTTTTCAACTCTCTTAAAATTACTCAATTTCGATGAGCCATCTGCTTCGAGCCAGGATCGGATAGGGATTGTCAAGTCTCTTTTCTCCCCACAGGGACATTCCCCTGCCCTCTCCCCGCCTCCTTCCGCCTTTCCTCGTCCCTCATCTCCCCTCCTGCGTTTCCTTCTTCCTTCTTTTTGTAAACAATGGTCAGTGAAGGCTATGCACCAAGATTTCTATTAGGTGCTGGGGACACTCATCACCTCTTCTGTGCAGAGCTGAGGCCTGAACCCAGGGCAGGCAAGTGTGAAACCGGGGTGAATTGGGTGTGATCCATATTCTGGTGTCTTGGACCCAAAGTTTGTCTTACACAGGACTCCTGCCTTTAGAAATATATATATATATTCTCATTTTTAATTATTTATTTATTTATTTTTAAATTTAATTACTTTTTATTTTTTTAGTTTGTTTTGCTTTACAATACTGTATTCGTTTTGCTACACATCGACATAAAAATAAAAATAAAAAAAAGAAAGAAAGAAAGAAAGATATATATATTTATATGTATATTTGGAACATAAGGATAAAGCAAGAGCACAACCTTGGTGCCCTTGTGTTGCTGTGTGGCTCAGGAGGGCATGAGGCTGGTGGGTGAGGGGCCCTCAGGGATGGTGATTAGCATCAGGCCCACTGCAGGGGGGTGGGGTGGTTCTTAGCCTGATAAGATCCCGTTTGCTTCTATTTCTTCTAGGGCTTTTAGTATCAATTTTAGAAAGAATGGGGGTCCTTTGGGGGTAACTTTTCATTTTGATATAATTTCAAACTTACAGAAAGGTTGTAAGTATGATTCTATACACCTCATGATCATTTTCTCCTCTTTGCTTTATCCTTCTCTCCGTGTCTGCATCTTTAAGAAGAGGTTGTAGAAGTGACATTCCCTTTATTCCTAAGCCTTTTCCTATCCCTGAGTGAAGTAAAGTGAAGTGAAAGTCGCTCAGTCATGTCCAACTCTGCGACTCCATGGACTATACATTCCATGGAGTTCTCCAGGCCAGAGTACTGGAGTGGGTAGCCTTTCCCTTGTCCAGGGGAACTTCCCAACCCAGGTATCAAACTCAGGTCTCCTGCAGTGCAGGCGGATTCTTTAACAGCTGAGCAACAAGGGAAGCCTAAGAATACTGGACTGGGTAGCCTATCCCTTCTCCAGTGGATCTTCTTGACCCAGGAATTGAACTGGGGTCTCCTGCATTGCAGGCAGATTCTTCCTGTCCCCGGAAGTGCATATTTCCTAAGAGCAAGAGCCTTCTCTTTCTAAACTGCTGCTGCTGCTGCTGGTAAGTTGCTTTAGTTATGTCCAACTCTGTGCGAACCCAGACGGCAGCCCACCAGGCTCCCCCATCCCTGGGATTCTCCAGGCAAGAACACTGGAGTGGGTTGCCATTTCCTACTCCAATGCATGAAAGTGAAAAGGGAAAGTGAAGTTGCTCAGTCGTGTCTGACCCTCAGCGACCCCATGGACTGCAGCCTTCCAGGCTCCTCTGTCCATGGGATTTTCCAGGCAAGAGTACTGGAGTAGGGTGCCATTGCCTTCTCCACTTTCAAAACTACAGTAAATCAAATCAGAAATTGAAAATCAGTACAACACTCTGATTTAATCTATGTTCAGTTGTCCCCAAATCCTCATAGCCGTCTGTTTCTCTCCTCCTCACCCCTCCTTCTTTCTGTCTCTTCCTCCTCTCTCCCTTTCTCCTGTCTCCCTCCTTTCCCACCCTGTTCCTTCCTTCCTCTTCTTTTTCCTGTCCAGGATTCAACACAGGACCACACACTACATTTAGGTGTGATGTCTCTTTAATCTCCTTTAACCTTTACTGTTTCTCAGCCTTTCTTGGTCTCTCCTTATTTTGCCCATCTCTGAAGAATGCAAACCAGGTATTGCATAGAATGTTCCTCACTTCGAGTTGGTTGATGTAGGTTGAGGAGCAGGTTGTACACTTCAGCAGGGATGCTGCAGAGGATGTCTCCGTGTCGATGCATCCTGCCAGCACAAATACAGGGTGTCTGTTTGTCACCTTTTGAGGGTGTTGACCTGATGACTTGGTTGCGGTGCCATCCACTGAGCTCCTTTGCTGTAGAATTATTCTGGTTGTTTTTGTAATTAGCAAGTGACTTGTGGGAAGGTACACAATAGACCATCTAAATAAGTGTTCCTCATCAAGTGCTCACTTATTTTAGCATCCATTGATGACTCACCCAAATTCAATGACTATGTATGACAGTTATAAAATGGTGATTTTTCTATCATTCTTTCAGTATTTATTAGTTGGCTTTCCTCTGGAAGGGAAAATATTCCTCTTTCCCTCCACTGATATATTGATGTTTATTTATATCAGTTTAGATGAATGGATTAGTATTTTATGCAAGGGTTAAATTTGCTATCAGTATTTATTTTAATGCTCACCATAAAGAGCACTGGGTGTGCCTTCAATCTGGTTCCTGTGTCCTTTTGATGTGTGACCACCTTTTTCTTTTCTTTTTTAGCTCTTCTTTACTTTCTAGCTTAATAAGATGCTCTAGCTTAATAATAAGCTCAGCTTGTACTCTCCCTACTTTGGTATTAGAATTAGCCATTTCTTCCTTTTTTTTCCACATTGGAGGATATTTAACTTACAATGTTGTGTTACTTTCTGCTATACAGCAAGATGAATCCATTTTACATATATGTATATATCCAGTCTTTTTTAGATTCTTTTCCCATATAAACCATTGCAGAGTATTCAGTAGAGTTCCCTATACTATACAGTAGGTCCTTATTAATACCTACTTTATATATAGTACTTTGTACATGTCAATCCCAATCTCCCAATTTACCCCTTCCCTCTTTCTCCCCCTGGGAACTATAAGACTGTTTTCTACATCTACGGCTCTATTTCCATTTTGTAAATAAGTTCACTTGTACCATTTTTTTTTTAGATTCCACATATAAGCCATTTCTTGAAGGAGCCTTGTTTCTTTTGGTGGAGAATGGTATTTAGAAACCAAAATCTGGGTGCTAGGTGTGATCATTGAAACTGGGGTGCCATACTTCTAGGACCTCCCAGCATACAGAGCTAGGGGTATGTGTGTGTGTATTTCTGTGTCTAGTTCTATTTCCAAGTCTGTCTATGTATCTATTTATTTCTACTTGAAACCTTGAGTTCAGAATTATACATCCAAATGCAATCTAACCCCACAGGTTTCCTGCAGCCCAACCCACCCTCCCCTGCCCCC